>JARPMJ010001538.1:0-10000 GCA_033366665.1 Phoxinus dragarum | reverse complement strand
CCTCATTCACTATTGCAGTCCACTTGACTGAGTGAATAATTTCATAGTTAAAGTGTGTATGTCAGGTTAAATTTTTTTTTTAGATATATTAAATAAGGTTTAGATGTCTGAGTGAAAATGTAATTATCATTAAAATTATTACTGTAACTGCCCTACAATAAGCTTTATAGCCATTTCTGTCAAGATCAGATTTTTAAAACGCAGCTGAGCTGTGACGTCATACAAGGGAGACGTGCCAACAAAGTTCTATTCAAGTATGGAGAGTTTTGAGTCTGAGGAGATGCAAAATCCCCCTCAAACCTATACAATGGCCCACAGCCATACAATTTTGAGTCTCCCAGGCGGGAGACAGATGAGGAGCCAAACAGAAATGTAAATAATTCATATCGAAGAAACATAAATATCTGGTGTGAAGAAGAACCAGTGGAGAGTTGGTCAGGTGTCTGGTAAGTATAGGCGTAACGGTATGTATTCGTATTGAACCGAAACGGTACGGGTGTCACGGTTCAGTGCATGAATATACACGGAGAATACACAGTATATATTAAAAAAAAAATTAAACTCACGTGCAAATTAATTAATGCGGAACTACTGTTAGATACGCGGGTTATTTAGGGACACCTAATCTGTAGCTCCGCCTTAGCTCTGAAGCTCCGTGGCTATAATGAACAGGCTGCGATCGATGTCAATATTGCAATGCTGGAATATGTTGGTGTGTGTGTGTGTGTGAGAGAGAGAGAGGGAGAGGGAGAGAGAGAGAGAGAGAGAGAGAGAGAGAGAGGGGCGCGATCGACGTGCTTCTACTACAGTAGCATACACCGTATCCGCATCAGCTGCCAGTCTCACTCGGGTTTTAAATCCCATTTTATAACTCATGAGATCTCCAAGCGCGTAGTCCTTCTCAGTGAAATGGGCGCTGCAAATGACCGAAGTCTTGGATACCGAAGCAGCACTGAAGTCGGCGCGTTTGGTCCAAACAAAGTTGACCCAGGCACGGAACACAGTGGACTCTGTGACCGGTTTTAACGGTGTTTTTGCACCCAGCACAAACGCAGTAATTCACCATCGTGAAAATACGCCTGCGTATACTAACTACCTAACTTAAATAACTAACTAAATGTCCTAATCACTAATTCTCTCGCTCTATCACTCGTGCAATTATCAACACAGCTCAGCGAGCTGGGGAGACGTCTCCCTCATATGACGTCAAACGATTCGTTTGGAATGAGGAGCAGTTTTAAGGGAGGACTGAAAATAACGAACTTTTTCATCTTATATTCTGCCTTTAGGAATCGAAAAACATACAAAACAATATCAACTTGTCAAACGTGTATTTCCCCTCACTATTTTGTGTTAATCAAAATAAAAAATTTAACCTGACATACACACTTTAATTCAGTTAATTTTCGAAGTTAATTGAGATACTGAGGAACACCTGCTGTTAACAATCAGAATCATTGAAGGAAAGAGGAACAAGAGGAACAGAAAAAAGATGAAATCAAGATAAAATAAATGAAATCTTAGCAAAAGATCTTAGCAGAGGAGGAACTCCAACTCCACAAAAAGCATTACCAGATTCACTTATTACGTCGTCAGCATTCTCGCGCCGGGAGTCGCTCGCGGGGGGGGGGGCTCTGTTACGGCATCCAGTCTCCCTGGTTCCCCCATCTCACAGCCACGAGCGCCCTCACCAGAGTTCTAGTGCAGTTCATACTTCCCCATTAGTATGCATCATTTGTGAAGTTATTGCCTTTCACCTGTTCTGCATCAGTGCTCATTGCTCAGCCTTTATCTGCCTCGTTTACGGAGTGCTCCTTGCGAAGTATTGCCTCTCTATGTGTGCATGTCCGAGCCGTTACTCTATACCCTGTTTTCCTGTGTTACTGACCCTCGCTTATCTGCTTTATCTGATTGTCTGCAGCCTGCCTTTCGACCTACTGCCTGATCCTGACCCTGTTTCTCGCCGCCTGCCCTCGACTTCCAGCCTGGTCTCACACTCCTCGGAGTGTCCCATTCAAGAATTCCTAAGTTTCTCTTTACCTGCCTTTGTTAAATAAAAGTTGTTGCACATGGATCTGCCTGCTGACACGTGACAGGTGCCTTTCAGGGCACTCAAGGGCAACGTACAATATAAAACAAGGCATACAAAGCACACTACACATTAAACAATCATATAATTAAAAGCAATTCTAAACAGATACGTTTTTATCTTAACTTTAAAATTGGAAATTGGATCCATTTTTCGAATGTGCAATGGTAAAGCGTTCCATAGCTTAGGCGCCACACAACTAAAAGCTCTATCACCAAAGGAACTCATCTTGAAGTTTGGAACAGACAATAAGTCTGCAGAAGATAATCTCAAAGAACGCAGAGGTCTATACAAATTAAGAAGATCTGAAAGATATTGAGGTGCCAAATTATGAAGAGCTTTATATGTAAGGAGTAATATTTTGTAATGTACACGGTAACGAACAGGAAGCCAGTGCAGTTGGTAAAGAATTGGAGTATTATGATCAAAAGTATGTGAGTGTGTAACAATCCTGGCTGCGGAGTTCTGAATTAACTGTAATCTGTGAAGTTGTTTTTCAGGAATACCAAATAAAAGGGAATTACAATAATCAATCTGAAATGTAACTGTCACGGGGTGACAAATAATCCCCGGAACTGATTTCACAAGAGAAGTGTTCCCGCCGGGGCACTTTCAGTGTAACACTGTCCCCGGGCCGGTGTGTGTGTCTGTTGTCATGACAACTAAACGGCAGATTGGCAACAGGTGTGGGGACTTCACTCTGAGTGCCTGATTGAAGCCACGCCAGCATTTTGAGAGAATAAAACACAAGTGGAAGAGAAGGCTGGGTGTGTTGTTTTTCTCCTCCGTTGATCTGGAGTGTTCTCTCTCCGTGTGGGCTTGTTGTTTTCTTTGTCTTCCCCCGTCGATCTGGTGTGGTTCTCTCCCATTGGGAAACGTTTGTGGAGTGTTGCAGTTGAAGGATCATCGCGAAAGAAGAGGAGTGTCGCTTGTGGGATCCGAGGGCAGTTTTGAAGAGTGGAATTCGTTCGCCTGGATTGGAAAAGAGTGAGATGAGTGATTGACAAATTGAATCTCATAAACGCATGTTTTCTACACTAAATTGGATACTGATTTGGAGTGCTTGGATCACGTTGTATACATCGCACTGAGTGAAATATACTGATTCCTTGTCGATCTCTAGCCTCTCCCTTGACCATTGAAAACAGCGAAGTGAAGCCCGCTTGTAGTGGTGAGGAAATTATTCACCACATCTGTCCCAACTCTGACTATCATCGGCTCTTCAGATCGAGACCTCTGGGTGAGTGTTGGCCTTATTTTGCACTTTGAAGAGTGGATTTGTAGTGCTGGAATTGACGTTTCCCATCACGTTGCATGTTTGGAGTTGGACTGTCGTGTGTGTGTGGAAGATTTATATTTTATCGCCGTGCACTCCCCATGTGTCATTGCTGGTCTACCGTTCATCATAAGAGCCTAGTGAGATCGATTGTAGTCACCTGTTGGATGTCAGAAAGAAAAGCCCCCCCCGTGTGCACACTACACATAATAACTGTTTACCTCTGCTTGAAGTTGTATGCTGTCTGTTCCAGTGAAAGCCCCGCTCAGCTTGTGACTCTGTTCCCGGCAGCACACGTGAGAACTGTTTACCTCTGTTTGAAGTTGTATGCTGTCTGTCCCAGTGGAAGCCCTGCTCCGCTTGTGACTCTGTCTCCTGCCACCCATGTGAGAGCTGTTCACCTCTATTTGAAGTGTTGATTCCGTCTGTTCCAGTGAAAGCCCTGCTCCGCTTGTGACTCTGTCTCCTGCCACCCATGTGAGAGCTGTTCACCTCTATTTGAAGTGTTGATTCCGTCTGTTCCAGTGAAAGCCCTGCTCCGCTTGTGACTCTGTCTCCTGCCACCCATGTGAGAGCTGTTCACCTCTATTTGAAGTGTTGATTCCGTCTGTTCCAGTGAAAGCCCTGCTCCGCTTGTGACTCTGTCTCCTGCCACCCATGTGAGAGCTGTTCACCTCTATTTGAAGTGTTGATTTCGTCTGTTCCAGTGAAAGCCCTGCTCCGCTTGTGACTCTGTCTCCTGCCACCCATGTGAGAGCTGTTCACCTCTATGTGAAGTGTTGATTTCGGCTGTTCCAGTGAAGGCCCGCTCAGCTTGTGACTTAAGTCTGTTGTAGCCCTGAAACCCACTTGTTCGTCACTCACCACTGTGAGTCTGGCACCAGCGCCAGAAGGAAGTGAGCTCCGACCGTCTACTCACCTGGGATATCCACTTGTTTGTCCTTTACCACTGTGAGTCTGGCACCAGCGCCAGAAGGAAGTGAGCTCCGACCGTCTACCCACCTGGGATATCCACTTGTTCGTCCTTTACCACTGTGAGTCCGGCACCAGCGCCAGAAGGAAGTGAGCCCCGACCGTCTACTCACCTGGGATACCCACCTGTTCGTCACTCACCACTGTGAGTCTGGCACCAGCGCCAGAAGGAAGTGAGCCCCGACCGTCTACTCACCTGGGATACCCACCCGTTCGTCCTTTACCACTGTGAGTCTGGCACCAGCGCCAGAAGGAAGTGAGCTCCGACCGTCTACTCACCTGGGATACCCACCTGTTTGTCCTTTACCACTGTGAGTCTGGCACCAGCGCCAGAAGGAAGCGAGCCCTGTCCTACCTACTCACCTGCGATACCTACCTGTCCATAAACTTACCACGGTGTTGCCTCGGATTCCTGGGAAGAGGAAGGAAGAAGATTTTAGATAGGATTTTCAAATTGCTTTTAGACATTAAATAAAGTTGTCATTTTTTTTATTCCTGTCTCCTGCCTCCTCCTTTGACGCGCTCCTCAGGGTGATCCTGGTCCAGGGGTGGGTGCAGTCTGGCTTGGCCCACCTCGACCTGTGACAGATTTTGGCGTAGTCGGCAGGATTCACCTTGAGTTGAGCGATCAGAGGTTGAGATGGCGGAGGAGGAAGAGCCTGGAGCTCGGCAACCTGTCATGCCGATTTTCATGGGTGCCCCATGGGCCCCGAGGTACGGAGGCCCGGGGTCCGAAGTAAGTCTGTCCCTGTGGAGGACCCAGGTGGAATACCTGGCGGGGCTTCAAGGTCTGAGTGCTCTGCAGAAGGTCCAGTTTGTTTTGAACTCTCTGGAGGGGGAGGCAAGAAGAGAAGTTCAGGCAGCACCAGAAGCCAACCGTGCGACGGTCCAGGCTATTTTCGATTTTCTTACGGGGCAGTATGGAGATACCACTCCGGTAGCTGCTCTGAGGACGAAGTTTTTCAATTCTCGCCAGGGTCCCCGGCAATCTGTTCGGGCATTCGCCTTGCAACTGCGGGAGCAGTTTTCCAGACTCACGGGACGGCAGGACCATGGCCTGGGGGAAGGAGAGGTGTTGCTGCGAGATCAATTCCTGTTGGGGCTGCGAGAGGGTCCCGTACGTCAGAGCCTACGGGTGCAGCTTCGGAGAGGACCAGACATGACCTTCGAAGAGCTGAGGCAAGAAGCCCTGGCTCTTGAGCGCGACCAGGCGGAGAATGTGGAAACCCCCAGCTGTTTGGCTGCCAATGTCGTTGAATCCCCCTTGGCCATTACGGCACCCGATTGGAAGCAGGCCCTCCGGGAAGAACTGAAGCGAGAGGTTCAGGAACAAATGTCCGAGTTGTCCAAGTCTGTCATAGAAGAGCTTCGTCGAGAGCGCCTGCAGCCACCTTTTCACTCTCGGGAACGGGCTTACTCCGACGGGAATCACCCTTCCGAACGCCGTCCTCCCCGGTCAGTGGGCTCCCGATTCCAGTGGGACGAACATGGGCGGCCCATTTGTAATGGCTGTGGAGAGTCGGGGCATTACTTTCGCCAATGCTCTGCCCGACGGGCGTCACAAGGGGGTTTTTAGAGTCTCCGGCCACTGTGGGTCAAGTGGTCGGGACCCCCGTATTAGACCCCTCTTCTTCCACATCCCCCCAGAGTCGCCTGATAGGCCGCTGCCCAGTGGTGGTGGCCCAAGTTAATGGTCAGGAGATACATTGTCTCTTGGACACAGGCTCCCAAGTGACCTTGTTCACCGAAAGTTTGGCCCATGAGCTGTTTGGCACCAACGGTAGATCGCCTGTGGAGGCCCCCTGGTTGACGCTGCGTGGGGCAAACGGACTGGACATACCGTACGTAGGATACCTTGTGACCGATTTGAAGATCCATGGAGTTGTAGTGCCTCAGAAGGGGGTGGTAGTTGTCCGAGACCCGTGTCTAGGGTCCCATCGTGCCCTGATTGGGATGAATGTCATCTCGGATTGCTGGGAAGAGCTATTCCAAAGTAGACCGGCACGAGCAGCTGTAACCCCAGCCGGACAGGAGTGGGACCGTATCAGGGCCGATTGCCGCCGGATATGTCTGGCCGAACAACAGCATGACCGGGAGAGCACGGGGAGAGTGGCCTGTCGCTACGCCCTGTCTATTCCAGCTCGAAGTGAGGCTGTAGTCTGGGCCAGGCTGCCCCCTCGACGTTACCATCCGCAAGAGTGGGTGATGGTGGAGCCCCACGAAGAGGGTCCCAAAGTGGAGATAGCTCGAGGACTGGCAACTGTTCAGGGAGGCCGAGTCTCAGTAAGAGTGAGGAACACGAACCCTTTCCCTATCCACCTGTATCATCACCAATGTTTGGCCCGGGTGACCTCAGTAAGACCACAGCAGGTTCGTGAGCAGGGCGAAGTTAACTTTAAGCGGGTGAGTCCTACAGTGGTCGAAGTGGCTTTAGCGCGGGCCGGTCCAGGAGTGGAGGAGGTAGAAGGAGGATTGCCTGCTCACTTAAAGGGAGAGTCTTTACGGGGTGACGGACTGGAGGAAGAACAAGTGGGACAACTGCAAGAGTTCTTGAGGGGATGGCAACATCTGTTCTCTACTCACGAGGAGGACTATGGCCGCACTGATGTGGTAAAACACCAGATTCCGACTGGGGACGCTGCACCAAGCCGAGAGCGCTACCGACCTGTACCACCGACCTTGTACACGGAGGTCCGCACCCTGTTGCGAGGAATGCTTGACCGAGGGATTATTCGTGAGAGCAGCAGCCCTTGGGCCGCACCGATAGTGTTGGTCCGCAAGAAGACGGGTTCCTGGAGGTTTTGTGTGGATTACCGCCGGTTGAACCTGGTGACCAAGAAGGATGCTTTCCCGTTGCCGCGGGTTGAAGATTCTCTTACGAGCCTCACTCAAGCTGCCTGGTACTCTACCCTCGACTTGGCCAGCGGTTATTGGCAGGTGCAGATGGACGAGCGTGATCGGGAGAAGACGGCATTTACCACCCCTTTCGGTCTTTATGAGTGGGACCGGATGCCGTTCGGCCTCTGCAACGCTCCAGCCACGTTCCAGCGGCTGATGCAGCGTTGTTTGGGCAGCCAAGTGATGGATACCACCCTCGTCTACCTTGACGACATCATCACTTACTCCCCCGATTTCAAGTCCCACCTGGAGCATCTTGGGCAAGTCTTCCGCTCCCTAGAGCGCTACGGACTGAAGTTACAACCCGACAAGTGCCAGCTCTTCCGTAAAGAGGTCAAGTTTCTGGGGCACGTGGTCAGTGCGGCAGGGATCTCCGTTGATCCAGAAAAAGTGAGGGCGGTGCAAGAGTGGACCGCTCCCCAGACGGTGCGTCAAGTTCGGTCATTCCTGGGCTTCGTGGGCTACTATAGGCGCTTCATTAAGGACTTCTCCAGAATCGCCAAACCCATCAACCAGCTGTTGGGAGGCACGGGTCGAGCACGGGGTCGAGGGTCCCCCTCCATCCAATGGGACCCAGCCTGTGAAGCCGCTTTCCAGCAGCTCAAGCAGGAACTCTTACAGGCCCCGATATTGGCCTATGCCGACTTTACTCAACCATTCATCCTGTACACCGATGCAAGTCAACTAGGGTTGGGAGCCGTCTTGGCGCAGAAACAACAGGGAGAGGAGAAAGTGATCGCCTATGCAAGCCGAAGCTTACACCCCGCAGAGAAGAATGACTCGAACTACAGCTCCTTTAAACTCGAGCTACTGGCCATGAAGTGGGCGCTGGGGGAAAAATTCAAAGACTACTTGTGGGGAGCCAAGGTACGGGTTGTCACGGACAATAACCCGCTGGTGCATTTACAAACGGCCAAACTAGGGGCAGTGGAGCAACGTTGGGTGGCGCAACTGGCCAACTTCGATTACCAGATCCAGTACCGGCCAGGAAGAGAGCACACTAACGCTGACGTGTTATCCAGGTTACCAGGTGAAGGATCGGCAGGCCATACACCGGCCCCAGGACTGGGGTCCGACGAGGGATTAATGGTGGGAGTTGTAGAGGCACCAGGGCAGACACCCGAGGACCCCCCTCCGTGTTGGGGGTGGGACCCACAACGCTGGAGACTGTGGCAGGGCGAAGATGGAGATATGTTGCGGGTACGGACATGGTTGGAGCAGAAGACCTGGCCCGAGGGGGCGGAACGTCGAACTCAGACCCGAAGTGTGCGAGGCCTGCTGGGACAGAGGGAAAGGCTCTATTTGAGGGATGGGGTGCTCTGTAGGACGCTTCAGGACCCAGGCCGAGGAGAGGAGGTCTGTCAGATCGTGGTCCCCGAAGGTCGATGGCAGGCTTTACTGGAGGCGTACCATGCTAGGATGGGACATCAAGGGCAGGAGAGGACATTGGCCTTGTTGAGGCGACATTTCTACTGGCCTGGGATGGAGGGTACCACCAGGACTTACCTTCAGAGATGCCCACGTTGCACCTTGTTTAAGTCCAGGAGGGAGGCGCGGGCACCGCTGGTCCCGATTCAGGCCAGGGCACCTCTGCACATGGTGGCAATGGACTTCCTCACCCTGGGACGGCCGGTGGACCAGATCCAGAATATTCTCGTTGTCACCGATCTGTTCACTAAACATGCTTGGGCCATCCCCACTGTGGACCAAACTGCCCTGACCACTGCTAACGCCCTCTGGAAGTACGTGATCCAGCCATTCGGATGCCCGGAAATCCTCCATTCAGACCAAGGGGCCAACTTCGAGTCAAAGGTGATCCATGAATTATGCCAACTGTACGGATGTAAGAAGACCCATACGACCCCTTATCATCCTCAAGGGAACGGGGGGTGTGAACGATTCAATCAAACCTTGCTGGGCTTGTTGGGAACCTTGGAGGAAGAGCAGCAGGGCCACTGGGCTGATCGGCTCCCAGCAGTGATACAGGCGTACAACAACAGCATACACAGTACCACCGGTTATGCCCCTACCTACCTGATGTTCGGCCGACATGTGAGGCTTCCAATGGATATGCTTATGGGAACCACTGGGGGAGAAGAGGGAAGTAGTCTGTCCGACTGGGTAGCGAACCACCACCGACGCCTTCAGTCCGCATACGAACAAGTCGCTGGCCGGATTAATCAGGCGGCGTTAAAGAGCAAGAGACTGTACGATAGGACGGCCCGAGAAGCCCCCGCTACTGCCCGGGGAGAGGGTGCTGCTACGGGACAATCGCCGACAAGGGAAGGGAAAGTTGAGCAAACCGATGGGAGGCCCAGCCATATGTCGTTCAGCGACAACCCCATCCGGACCAACCTGTATATGCCTTACGGCCGAAGGAAGACGGGCCCCGAACGGGTGTTACCACCGTAAACCTGATCCGCCCTTGCCCGAATTACCCAAAGCCAGTGGTAGAGAACCCACCGGCCGAGACGACTTGGACGCCCCCGCTGGTAGGATGGGCAGTGATCCCGAGGGGCCTAGGCCTAGGACCACGACCTGAAGCACCCCATCTTCCCACCACGACGTTCTCAGCGAGAGAATCGGGGTCAGCCTCCAGCCAGGTACGGAGACTGGGTGACTGGAGACCGTTCTCGGGACTAGAACGGTTTGGCAGGGGGGTATGTCACGGGGTGACAAATAATCCCCGGACTGATTTCACAAGAGAAGTGTTCCCGCCGGGGCACTTTCAGTGTAACACTGTCCCCGGGCCGGTGTGTGTGTCT
>JARPMJ010001537.1:150000-155000 GCA_033366665.1 Phoxinus dragarum | reverse complement strand
GTTCTGTAGTTCTGTTCTACTACGTTTACACTGCAGTCGAATCCGGTTTCACTCCACTTCTGACTCTAGGGTTGAATCTACCTTGATTATACAGAAGAGCAGTTTATGCTTTATAAGTTTCTTAATAAGTTTTTTGACAAGCCTTTATCTTTCTGTGAGTCGTGTTTACACTGCAGTTGAATCCGGTTTCACTCCACTTCTGACTCTGCGGGTGTGTGTGTGGCTCTGGGTTCTAGAAGAAGGAACCTAGTTGATCTAGAAGAGCAGTTAATGCTTTATCAGTTTCTTATCAGTTTCTTTATAAGTTTCTTTATAAGTTTTATCAAGCCTTTATCTTTCTGTTCTACTGAGTTTACACTGCAGTTGAATCCGGTTTCACTCCACTTCTGACTCTAGGGTCCTAGAAGGAGGAACCTTGATTATACAGAAGAGCAGTTTATGCTTTATAAGTTTCTTAATAAGTTTTTGTCAAGCCTTTATCTTTCTGTTCTATAAAATTACTCTTTTCAAATCCCATTAGTCATGTTTACACTGCAGTTGAATCTGGTTTCACTCCACTTCTGACTCTGCGGTGTGTTGTGTGTGGCTCTAAGGGTTCTAGAAGAAGGAACCTAGTTGATCTAGAAGAGCAGTTTATGCTTTATCAGTTTCTTTATAAGTTTCTTTATAAGTTTTATCAAGCCTTTATCTTTCTGTTCTATAAAATTAATCTTTTCAGATCCTAATAGTTGTGTTCACACTGCAGTTGAATCCGGTTTCACTCCACTTCTGACTTCTGGTGTGTGTGTGTGGCTTTAGGAACCTTGTTGATCCAGAAGAGCAGAGCGTTCTCCCAGCTCTTGTCGGCCCCGAACTGATCCGTTTCCTTGGACATCTTGACCCGACCCACTGTTTCCATGGTGCTCAGTGACATCAGCGCATCAATCACGGCCAGATGGGCCCCCTGCAACCAATCAGAGACCAGACACACATCCATCAGCCAATCGAATCACACGCTCGCAGTGTGTCGTTCCCTCACCATGTCGAACAACTTGTTTAGATTTATGGCTTTGATTTTCTCACAGTTTTAGAGTAAAAACATGATATATTTCATATAAAAATAAAAATAAAATATTTGTGCAGATTTTTCATAACAATAAACGTAAAATTCTGTAACTATTTTTACATTCACTTTTTAAAACTATTTTCAGGTCTATGCTCAAAAAGTAAATGAATGGATTATAAATACAGCGACAATATAATTTAGTACCATAAAATCCCCTAAAAATACAAAATATGAAATTAAAATAATTTAATTGAAATAAATAAAAAATTCTGTAATTTTTGCCCGACACGTGAAGAGCCCCAGAGGCTGAAGCAGCGACAGTGAGCGGTCCGGACACAGCTAGTGTGTGTTTCCCTCACCATGTCGAGGGGTGTGTGGCTCAGCTGCGCGGCGGTGACCGGCTCCTGCCGGTGTGTGTGTAGCGGGATCAGGCCGTAGCGGGGCGAGCAGCTGCAGGAGAGAGTCGTGGCCTGTAGGGGGCGCTGTGACACCGGCCAGAGCGGGACAGGAGAACACACTGCAGTACAGATCAGCGGACAGCAGGAGGCGCTCTACAGCGGGACACCACTCCTCCATCCTGACCGAGCCCAGCGGGAGCACTCTCTACACACACACACACACACACACACACACACACACACACACACACATGAGAAACACAGAGCGGGACAGGAGAACTGGTTGATCTGGTTGCGAAGGGAATCTGTGGACATGATAGTAAGATTTAGAAGATAGCACTGAACAGTTCAACTGGTTTCGTCATAACACATCTGACAGCGATTACATATTCCCAATACTCCTGACACTGTACATGAGGTACATGTGTGTGTGTGTGTGTGTGTGTGTGTGTGGTGTGTGTGTGTGTGTGTGTGTGTGTGTGTGTGTGTGTGTGTGTGTGTGTGTGTATGTTCAGTGGTCTATATATTAACATCACTAGAGCTTCACTTCCCCTGACCCATATCTGAGTCGCTTCAGTCAGAGCCTTACTGGTCTCAGTGTTACTGGTCTCAGTGTTACTGGTCTCAGTGTTTACTGGTCTCAGTGTTATTGGTCTCAGTGTTACTGGTCTCAGTGTTTACTGGTCTCAGTGTTACTGGTCTCAGTGTTACTGGTCTCAGTGTTTACTGGTCTCAGTGTTACTGGTCTCAGTGTTACTGGTCTCAGTGTTTACTGGTCTCAGTGTTACTGGTCTCAGTGTTACTGGTCTCAGTGTGTTTACTGGTCTCAGTGTGTTACTGGTCTCAGTGTGTTACTGGTCTCAGTGTTACTGGTCTCAGTGTTACTGGTCTCAGTGTTTACTGGTCTCAGTGTTACTGGTCTCAGTGTGTTACTGGTCTCAGTGTGTTACTGGTCTCAGTGTTACTGGTCTCAGTGTGTTTACTGGTCTCAGTGTTACTGGTCTCAGTGTTACTGGTCTCAGTGTGTTACTGGTCTCAGTGTGTTACTGGTCTCAGTGTTACTGGTCTCAGTGTTACTGGTCTCAGTGTTACTGGTCTCAGTGTTTACTGGTCTCAGTGTGTTACTGGTCTCAGTGTGTTACTGGTCTCAGTGTAACTGGTCTCAGTGTGTTTACTGGTCTCAGTGTTACTGGTCTCAGTGTTACTGGTCTCAGTGTTTACTGGTCTCAGTGTGTTTACTGGTCTCAGTGTTTACTGGTCTCAGTGTTTACTGGTCTCAGTGTTACTGGTCTCAGTGTTTACTGGTCTCAGTGTTACTGGTCTCAGTGTTACTGGTCTCAGTGTTACTGGTCTCAGTGTTACTGGTCTCAGTGTTTACTGGTCTCAGTGTTACTGGTCTCAGTGTTTACTGGTCTCAGTGTTTACTGGTCTCAGTGTTACTGGTCTCAGTGTTACTGGTCTCAGTGTTACTGGTCTCAGTGTTACTGGTCTCAGTGTTTACTGGTTTTCAGTGTTACTGGTCTCAGTGTTTACTGGTCTCAGTGTTACTGGTCTCAGTGTTTACTGGTCTCAGTGTTACTGGTCTCAGTGTTACTGGTCTCAGTGTTTACTGGTCTCAGTGTTACTGGTCTCAGTGTTTACTGGTCTCAGTGTTACTGGTCTCAGTGTTTACTGGTCTCAGTGTTACTGGTCTCAGTGTTTACTGGTCTCAGTGTGTGGTTACTGGTCTCAGTGTTTACTGGTCTCAGTGTTTACTGGTCTCAGTGTTACTGGTCTCAGTGTTTACTGGTCTCAGTGTTACTGGTCTCAGTGTTACTGGTCTCATGTTACTGGTCTCAAGTGTTACTGGTCTCAGTGTTTACTGGTCTCAGTGTTACTGGTCTCAGTGTTTACTGGTCTCAGTGTTTACTGGTCTCAGTGTTACTGGTCTCAGTGTTACTGGTCTCAGTGTTACTGGTCTCAGTGTTACTGGTCTCAGTGTTACTGGTCTCAGTGTTTACTGGTTTCAGTGTTACTGGTCTCAGTGTTTACTGGTCTCAGTGTTACTGGTCTCAGGTGTTTACTGGTCTCAGTGTTACTGGTCTCAGTGTTACTGGTCTCAGTGTTTACTGGTCTCAGTGTTACTGGGTCTCAGTGTTTACTGGTCTCAGTGTACTGGTCTCAGTGTTACTGGTCTCAGTGTTTACTGGTCTTAGTGTTAACTGGTCTCAGTGTTACTGGTCTCAGTGTTACTGGTCTTAGTGTTACTGGTCTCAGTGTTACTGGTCTCAGTGTTACTGGTCTTAGTGTTAACTGGTCTCAGTGTTACTGGTCTCAGTGTTACTGGTCTTAGTGTTACTGGTCTCAGTGTTACTGGTCTCAGTGTTACTGGTCTCAGTGTTACTGGTCTCAGTGTTACTGGTCTCAGTGTTTACTGGTCTCAGTGTTACTGGTCTCAGTGTTTAACTGGTCTCAGTGTTAACTGGTCTCAGTGTTACTGGTCTCAGTGTTACTGGTCTCAGTGTTACTGGTCTCAGTGTATTACTGGTCTCAGTGTTACTGGTCTCAGTGTTACTGGTCTCAGTGTTACTGGTCTCAGTGTTTACTGGTCTTAGTGTTTAACTGGTCTCAGTGTTACTGGTCTCAGTGTTACTGGTCTCAGTGTTACTGGTCTCAGTGTTACTGGTCTCAGTGTGTTACTGGTCTCAGTGTTACTGGTCTCAGTATTTACTGGTCTTAGTGTTAACTGGTCTCAGTGTTACTGGTCTCAGTGTTACTGGTCTCAGTGTTACTGGTCTCAGTGTTACTGGTCTCAGTGTTTACTGGTCTCAGTGTTACTGGTCTCAGTGTTTACTGGTCTCAGTGTTACTGGTCTCAGTGTTACTGGTCTCAGTGTTACTGGTCTCAGTGTATTACTGGTCTCAGTGTTACTGGTCTCAGTGTTACTGGTCTCAGGTGTTTACTGGTCTCAGTGTTTACTGGTCTCAGTGTTACTGGTCTCAGTGTTTACTGTCTCAGTGTTACTGGTCTCAGTGTTACTGGTCTCAGTGTTTACTGGTCTTAGTGTTAACTGGTCTCAGTGTTACTGGTCTCAGTGTTACTGGTCTCAGTGTTACTGGTCTCAGTGTTTACTGGTCTCAGTGTTTACTGGTCTCAGTGTTACTGGTCTCAGTGTTACTGGTCTCAGTGTTTACTGGTCTTAGTGTTAACTGGTCTCAGTGTTACTGGTCTCAGTGTTACTGGTCTCAGTGTTACTGGTCTCAGTGTTACTGGTCTCAGTGTGTTACTGGTCTCAGTGTTACTGGTCTCAGTGTTACTGGTCTCAGTGTTTACTGGTCTCAGTGTTTACTGGTCTTAGTGTTAACTGGTCTCAGTGTTACTGGTCTCAGTGTTACTGGTCTCAGTGTTACTGGTCTCAGTGTTACTGGTCTCAGTGTATTACTGGTCTCAGTGTTACTGGTCTCAGTGTTACTGGTCTCAGTGTTTACTGGTCTCAGTGTTTACTGGTCTCAGTGTTGGTCTCAGTGTTGGTCTCAGTGTTTACTGGTCTCAGTGTTTACTGGTCTCAGTGTTACTGG
>JARPMJ010001537.1:132500-145000 GCA_033366665.1 Phoxinus dragarum | reverse complement strand
ATACTGTACATCTTCTGATCTATATATATACTGTACATCTTCTAACTCTATATAAATACCATACATCTTCTAACTCTATATATACTGTACATCTTCTGAATCTATATATATACACTGTACATCTTCTAACTCTATATATATACTGTACATATTCTAAACTCTATATATATACTGTACATCTTCTCAATCTATATATATACTGTACATCTCCTAACTCTATATATATACCGTACATCTTCTAACTCTATATATATACTGTACATCTTCTGAATCTATATATATACTGAACATCTTCTAACTCTATATATATACTGTACATCTTCTAACTCTATATATATACTGTACATCTTCTAAATCTATATATATATCTGTACATCTTCTAACTCTATATATATTCTGTACATCTTCTAACTCTATATATATACAGTACATCTTCTAAATCTATATATATACTGTACATCTTCTAAATCTATATATATACTGTACATCTTCTAACTCTATATATATACTGTACATCTTCTAACTATATATATACTGTACATCTTCTAACTCTATATATATATTGTACATCTTCTAAATCTATATATATACTGTACATCTTCTAAATCTATATATATATTGTACATCTTCTAAATCTATATATATACTGTACATCTTCTAAATCTATATATATATTGTACATCTTCTAAATCTATATATATACTGTACATCTTCTAACTCTATATATATACTGTACATCTTCTAACTCTATATATATACTGTACATCTTCTAACTCTATATATATATTGTACATCTTCTAAATCTATATATATACTGTACATCTTCTAAATCTATATATATACTGTACATCTTCTAAATCTATATATATACTGTACATCTTCTAACTCTATATATATACTGTACATCTTCTAACTCTATATATATACTGTACATCTTCTAACTCTATATATATACTGTACATCTTCTAAATCTTTATATATATACTGTACATCTTCTAACTCTATTATATATACTGTACATCTTCTAAATCTATATATATACTGTACATCTTCTAAATCTATATATATACTGTACATCTTCTAAATCTATATATATACTGTACATCTTCTAACTCTATATATATACTGTACATCTTCTAACTCTATATATATACACTCTACATCTTCAAAATCTATATATATACTCTACATCTTCTAAACTCTATATATATATACTGTACATCTTCTAAATCTATATATATACTGTACATCTTCTAACTCTATATATATATACTGTACATCTTCTAAATCTATATATATACTCTACATCTTCTAAATCTATATATACTCTACATCTTCTAAACTCTATATATATATACTGCACATCTTCTAAATCTATATATATACTGTACATCTTCTAAACTCTATATTATATACTGTACATCTTCTAAATATATATATATACTCTACATCTTCTAAATATATATATATACTCTACATCTTCTAAATATATATATATACTCTACATCTTCTAACTGTACATCTTCTAAACTCTATATCACTGTAGAAAGAAAATCTGTAAACTTTACGGTAAATAAACAGCAGCTGTGGTTGCCAGAAATTTACTAAATTGATTAAATTGCATTATTTGATACAGCCTAATGTTCATTTATCGACATTTACCGACACACACACACACACACACACACACACACACACACACACACACACACACCACTGACTAAATACTAAACAAAAACTACGTCAGTCAGGATCCGGATCCGACGTGAGACCCCGTCATGACCTGGGAGGCACTCCAGAGGGCGATCTCTCCACAGAAGAAGGAGAAGAAGAAGAAGAAGAAGAAGAAGAAGAAGGAGAAGGAGAAGAAGAAGAAGGAGAAGAAGAAGAAGAAGAAGAAGGAGAAGAAGAAGAAGAAGAAGAAGGAGAAGGAGAAGAAGAAGAAGAAGAAGGAGAAGAAGGAGAAGAAGAAGAAGGGGTCCACGCTGCCGCCCGGCAACAGCAGAACAGCATCACTGTCTCCACAGCAACTATTGCTAGGCGACGGCAGGATGATGTCAGAGCTGCACAACAGATTCTCCACCAGTTATTAATCGTCTTCAATCATGAATGAATCCGTGCAGAGAGATTCACTTCCACCGCGGACACATCTGTGTTCTAAACGTTTCTAAGACTTGCAATGTCCTTTTTTCTTGTCGTGATTAGAAGTTGAATGTTAATACAACATTCTCATAACCTCATTTTTACTCAAAATATAACATTCTTCGAACGTTTCTTTCTAATATATCCGAGAACATTCAGCAAATATCATAACATCATAAAGAGGTTCTCCGAGAATGTTGTTCCCCAGAACGTTTTCTCAACGTTCATCAAGTAAAAAACAACATCACACACACGATAAGAACAGCGTCTGATGTTTCCTCTGAACATCATGAGAAAGCATATGAAATATTATAGTGGACATAAGACATAAAAAAGCATGTTGTTGCGTGTGTGTGGGTGCATCATCTGTACACTGCCACAGGCCTCAAGCCGGTGTGTGTGGAAGACGTCGCTCTGAAATGTCCTCTATCATAGAGACTCCTGTGGGTTACAGAAGCTGTAGCATCTAACGGTCATCTCATTGTTCATCTTCACAAGTGTTTATTTTAGATTCTGATTAATCGTCTGTCCACTAAATTACACATCATGCATCGCCAGATATAACTCATACTATTCTTGAGAAGACTTCATCTGCAGTAACTTTCTTTGGGCTGTAAAGACATGTATTCGTGTTATTAGAATGTTATGTGCAGTTCAAAACAATAATCTGGTTATGTAATGCATGTTACTTGTATCAAAATTATTATTTATAGGCCTCCAAAAGCACATAAAGATTTTATTAATGAATTTGGGGGACTTCCTTGGAGGTTTGTTTTCAAAATTTGATAGATTACTTATTTTAGGTGATTTGAATATACATGTCTGCTGCCCAGAAAATGTGATGACAAAGGATTTTTTAAACGTGATTGATTCTTTTGATCTAACCCAAATAGTTAAAGGATAATTCCGGTATTTAACACCTTGAGTCTATATTGTAGTTTGTTTTGGATGAACAAGAGTGGTGGACAACATTTTTTTGACAATGGTTCCTCTCTCGAGTTTTTGACTATAATAGAATTGGCCATGGACCCATTTAACATTGGAGTCAATGGGCATGTCCGAAAATGTCATTAAAACAGCCAATAATGTTCGTTTACAAAACTGTGCAACTCACCGAGTGATTAGTGGTGTTCGTTGATGTTCCAGAAACAAAAAGTGTTGCGAATACAGTTTCTGTCGTGTTTTATTCGTCATTTTGTAAAATCCCATTGAATTCTGTTGAAGGACTGAGTGCTCGTTAATATAAATGCGCTACCGGAAAACGGAGAGGGGGGCGGTTTACATTTGGTCGATGTAATCTTTTTGCTCGCTTCCGTTTCTCATAAGGCTAGCGAGCAGAGCAACTGTGCTCCGGGAGAGTAAGCCAAATAAACAAACAAAACCTTGAAAATATTGAAAGACGTGACCACCGACCAGTGCAATATGAAGTTGAACTCGACTGTGACCGTGAGTGTCCCGCGAGACATAAACATCGGTTATCGCCATCAAGTGGTCGGGAGTGTGCTAACGCTTCAGATTCAAATATTGAGCGGAAGTTACACGGTTCTGAAAAAATAGTTCCACTATAGCAAAATAAACGGATTGGAATCATATATTGCGACGATATATTGTTTATAATCATCAACGAACACCACTAACCACTCGGTGAGTTGCACAGTTTTGTAAACGAACATTATTGGCTGTTTTAATGACATTTTCGGACATGCCCATTGACCCCAATGTTAAATGGGTCCATGGCCAATTCTATTATAGTCAAAAACTCGAGAGAGGAACCATTGCCAAAAAAATGTTGTCCACCACTCTTGTTCATCCAAAACAAACTACAATATAGACTCAAGGTGTTAAATACCGGAATTATCCTTTAATGGTCCGACTCATATGTACGGCCATACTTTAGATCTGGTGTGAACACTTGGTCTCTCTACTGAAGGCTTAGAATTAAATGAGCATGCTATTTCAGACCACAAACCCATTTTGTTTAATATTCCTATCTCATGCTGTTTTGTCAATCCTGTGGAATCTCTGCAATGTTTTCGCAGGTTTTCAACGAAGACTAGTACAGAATTTATCGCTCAGTTTAATGAGGTGTGCAAGGTGTCTGACTCTGATTTTCAGGATACGGGTGTCGATGAACACCTGTATTGGCTGCATTCAACCTGTAAAGATGTATTAGATGCAGTGGCCCCTAAGCATAAAGTTAGGTCCGATCCGTGGTTAAACGATGAAATAAGAGGCCTTAGACAAAATTGTAGGCAAGCAGAGAGAAAATGGAAGAAAAATAAGTTACAAATTTACTATGATATCCTTAAAGAAGCGCTAAAAAAAATTCAGAGGACAGTAAAATTAGCCAAATCAAAATATTTTGTTGAGATAATAGAAAAAAAAATGGTAACAATCCGAGGACATTATTTAATATTATAAATACAGTTTTAAACCCTCCCATATTAAATCTCAATCCGACCCCATTAATATGTGAGAATTTTCTTAGGTCATTTAAAACAAAGATTGAGAATCTTAGAGGAATTATCCCACAAATGAGCAATGACTTTTTAAACCTTTTTACACAGACTACAGTTTTTAATCAATTTGAAACCATTACTTTTCAGCAGCTGCGGAAAATTGTAAGCAACCTGAAACCTACCGGGTCAGCTATAGACATGGCTCCTTGGTTCCTGAAAGAAAACATTGAGGCAGTTGGACCTAGCATTCTACAGATTGTAAATAAAAGTTTAGATACAGGTATTTTTCCTAACATGCTGAAACAGGCTTTTGTGCAACCCGTGTTAAAAAACAAAACAAATTTAGACCCAACTGACTTGAATCATTTTAGACCAGTTTCACATCTCTCATTTATGTCTAAAATTTTAGAAAAAGTGGTGCTCAATCAATTACAGGTTTATTTAAAACAGAATACGATTAGTGAAATGTACCAGTCTGGTTTTAAGAGGCTTCATTCTACAGAGACTGCCCTTGTAAAAGTGTTCAATGATCTATTGATGACAGTGGATTCTGGTGATTCAGCAGTGTTAGTATTATCAGATCTAACCGCAGCCTTTGTCACGATAGATCACGCGGTGTTGCTGTCGCGGCTAGAGGAATATGTAGGGATTCAGGGGAAGGCCCTATATTGGTTCAGGTCATACCTGACTGGAAGAAGCATGGCAGTGAAATTCGGCAGTATACATCAAGTTCTACACCACTGATATGCGGTGTGCCACAAGGCTCTATCCTGGCCCCAACACTTTTTTCACTTTACATGCTGCCGTTGGGAGATATTTTTAGGAGGTATGCAGATGACTTGCAAATATACTTACCAGTAACAAACGGAAGTAGCCTGGAGTCTCTAATGTCCTGCCTGTCTGAACGTAAATCATGGTTGGCCACTAACTTTCTATATCTTGATGAAAATAAGACTGAGATTGTAGTATGCGGGGCCAGAAAAACAAGGGGCTCAGGGGAGTTAAATTTCGGCCCACTTTCAATACATGTTAAAGAACGTGTTAAAAACTTGGGCGTATACATTGATAGCTCTCTGAAGCTAAATGCACAGATAAACCATGTGGTGAAGACAAGTTTCTTTCACTTGAGAAACTTGGCTAAGATGAAATCGTGTTTGACGTATAAGAGCCTTGAAATTGCTATTCATGCACTTATATCGTCAAGACTTGATTATTGTAACTCTTTATATAAGGGTATTAGTCAAGCTTCCATTCTACGGCTGCAAAAGGTCCAAAATGCGGCAGCGAGATTATCATTGAATATTAAAAAACGAGAAGACATCACTCCATCTTTGATCGCTCTACACTGGCTTCCTGTACAATATAGAATTTATTTTAAACTTCTTTTATTGGTGTATAAATAACTCCATGACCTCACACCGACTTATTTATCATCTCTGTTAATCGAGTATCACTCAGGAAGAACCTTGAGATCATCAACTCAAAAGTTGCTGAAAAGTCCCCGGACTAAATTAAGCCAGAAAGGGGATCGTGCTTTTTCAGTAGTAGCGCCAAGACTTTGGAATAGCTTGCCATCATATGTTAGGGATGCTGACTCTGTACATGTTTTTAAAGTACAACTTAAGACATATCTGTTTGCCATGGCGTATCCGTCTTAAATGTTTTTATCTTGTTTTTATTCTATTATTATTGTAGTATGTTTTTCTTTCTATTTTTCAGTGAGAATGTAAAGCACATTGGTCAACTTGTGTTGTTTTAATAGTGCTATATAAATAAAGGTGACATTGACAAAAAAGTAATTGGTTATGTAATGCATGTTACTTGTAATGTGTTCACAATTTATTTGGTAATCTTTATTTCCTAAAAATACAAAAGCAACAGTTATTTTCTCCAGTTGGATTTTAATATTCCTGCAATATTTGGTATTGTGCATCTGTTCATCTGTCCAGGCTCTGCCCTCTTGCTGTTGGCTGAGCAGGAATCACATGTTCATCTCAATACCCCAATCAAGAAGAGTAACAGGTTGGATTGGCAAACATTTAATCATGTGAAAAGAGCATTAGACGATGTGGGTAAAGCTTCTACACACTGAAAAAGAAACTATTTTGTAATATATCACCGTTATGATTAGCCAAAGCACCATTGTCTCATCTAATGTGTGGAACTGGAGCAGACGCTTGTTTTGTCCTGGAGCATCATGTGGCCGTGAACCGTCTGCCGAACATCTCTGAGCTCCACAGAGTACAGTACACGGCTCTGGTGCGCTGTCTCTTTAAGAGCGTAACACTCGGTGTGCCTCACTCCTGACATCATCAGTCCTCCACCCAGATCCAGTGGAGCTCCAGAAGAACCGGCTGTTGTTCAGCCTGACCTTCGCGTTTTGTCACTTAATAATTATGCATGTTCAGAGATGCGAGTGTGACTCATCTTCATTATATCTGAATGATTCCACAATAAAAGAGCACAACCCTACACTTATGAGGATAATGTGCCATACTGATGCGTCAAGGCAAACGCTGATGTTGGCTTGAGAAGAACCAGGAAGTGAACTAGATTTAAAAGCTTGTTTGACAGTGTGAAGTTTAAAGAAGTTTTAAAGCTTAAAGTTTGAAGGGAACAGTCTATCAGGAAAAAACAGACAGATTGCTAATGTGTTTTATATTGTTGCTAACATGTTTCTAGAACGAATTAACACAGTTAGCATAATTTAACACGATTTAACACATTGCTAACATGTTTTAAGATGTTGCTATGATTCTAACATGATTTACTACATTGTTAGGATGATTATCATATTTCTAATATGCTGTAGCACATTGCTAACATGATTTAATAAAAAAAGAAGTTGACAAACTTGACACAATGTTTATTTAAAGGGCACCTATTATGGAATTTTGAAATGTACCTTTCATGTAGTGTGTAACAGATCTAAGTTAACAAAAACATCCTGCAAAGTTTGAAATATGAAAGTGCACCGTATATAAAGTTATTGTCTTTCAAAAGTAAGAGTCGACTCTGAGTCATTTTTATGAATCGTTAGAAGACCGAAGCTTTTTCTCTGACTAGATGACGTCAACTTGTCAAGTTATTTGAATACGATACGCCCACTTATTGCGCTCCAAGGCCAGCAGGGAAACATCATGGCGACGAGACGCTGTGTTCTGAAGTGCGGCTCAAAAGCCATCTGCCCAAGGAGGAGCATTTGAAGACTAAGTGGCTACAATTCATATATACAACTATACCACAGAAGTATAGTCCGAGCCTTGTGCTTTGTTCGCGCCATTTTGAAGACGATTGCTTTTTAAATGCAATCAAACTTGGATTCGCGAGCCGGCTGATATTGAAGGAAGGTTCAGTTCCAAGTGTATTTGCATCAGCTTCCTCCTCCGTATCACTGTAAGTGTTATTAATAATTGTTGCTTTTATATTTTATGTAGCATGCTTAATAATTATTTTGTTTGTTGTGTAAGCACCGTTTAGCTTCTAGGTCTTCAATGACAATTGTATTGAGATATGTGAAGTGTTTGTCGTTGTTTTCGGAGTTGTCTAAAGAATAGAATAATACCTCCTAGTAACGTAACTGCATTTATTTTTTATTTTTTTGTAAAAACGTTATGTTTATGCATCGGGCTAACGCAAACAAAGACTGATTGTGCTTTTACAATATGAACTCTGGGCTATGCTCGCTAACATTAAATTCTTTATCTTATTTTTCGTTTTTTACTACAAACTATAAAGCAGTGGACTATAATCATTATTATAACACGATTTAATTGATAAAAGCATCATTGTACTCCGTGTTAAACAATAAGTATTATCTCTGTAAACACTGCTGGGTCATCTGACCAATCGCAGATTAGCGTCGCGCAAAGGAGGGGTTTGGAAAAAAGAGTCGTTGAACGAATCATTTGGGAGTCGGTGAGCAAATCAGGTGAAAATAAATGCATATTATACGACAACAAAAGTGTTTTTTGACATTGCATGCACGTAAAACTGTTGTTGGGGACTCCCTAAACAACATTAGGAACATTTTAAATGTCATAATAGGGGCCCTTAAAGTGAGAAATAGACTTTATGCCAATGTTTTAATTTAGTCTGTAAATATTTGTTTTAAAGGGCACCTATTATGACATTAAAAATGTTCCTAATGTTGTTTAGGGAGTCCCCAACAACAGTTTTACATGCATGCAATGACAAAAAACACTTTTGTTGTCGTATAATATGCATTTATTTTTACCTGATTTGCTCACCGACTCCCAAATGATTCGTTCAACGACTCATTTTTCAAACCCCTCCTTTGCGCGACGCTAATCTGCGATTGGTCAGATGACCCAGCAGTGTTTACAGAGATAATACTTATTGTTTAACACGGAGTACAATGATGCTTTTATCAATTAAATTGTATTATAATAATGATTATAGTCCACTGCTTTATAGTTTGTAGTAAAAAACTAAAAATAAGATAAATAATTTAATGTTAGCGAGCATAGCCCAGAGTTCATATTGTAAAAGCACAATCAGTCTTTGTTTGCGTTAGCCCGATGCATAAACATAACGTTTAAAAAAAACAAAACAACGACAAACACTTCACATATCTCAATACAATTGCCATTGAAGACCTAGAAGCTAAACGGTGCTTACTCAACAAACAAAATAATTATTAAGCATGCTACATAAAACATAAAAGCAACAATTATTAATAACACTTACAGGTTGTGATACGGAGGAAGCTGATGCAAATACACTTGGAACTGAACCTTCCTTCAATATCAGCCGGCTCGCGAATCCAAGTTTGATTGCATTTAAAAAGCAATCGTCTTCAAAATGGCGCGAGCAAAGCACAAGGCTCGGACTACACTTCTGTGGTATAGTGAATTGTAGCCACTTAGTCTTCAAATGCTCCTCCTTGGGCAGATGAAAAAAGTTTGCTTTTGAGCCGCACTTCAGAACACAGCGTCTCGTCGCCATGATGTTTCCCTGCTGGCCTTGGAGCGCAATAAGTGGGCGTATCGTATTCAAATAACTTGACAAGTTGACGTCATCTAGTCAGAGAAAAAGCTTCGGTCTTCTAACGATTCATAAAAATGACTCAGAGTCGACTCTCACTTTTGAAAGACAATAACTTTATATACGGCGCACTTTCATATTTCAAACTTTGCAGGATGTTTTTGTTCACTTAGATCTATGTTACACACTACATGAAAGGTAAATTTCAAAATTCCTTAATAGGTGCCCTTTAAAATTAATCACATCCAAAATAAAAGTTTGTCTTTACATAATATGCGTGTGTGTACGGTGCATATTTATTTTATATATATAAACACACAACCATGCATGTATATATTTTAAAAATAATAATAATTTATATATAAAATATTTATATATAATATAAATTATATATAAATATATATACAGTATATTCATGCAACCATTTCTCAAATGTGTGTGTATTTATACATACAAAATAATTATACACAACACGAACACACACATATATTATGTAAAGACAAACTTTTATTTTGGATGCTGTAACAGTATAAACATTACCTAATGCATTAATGATTAATCGTTGCCCAGCACTAGTTTTAATATCAGGGCTGTTAAACGATTAATCGTGATTAATCGCATCCAAAATAAAAGTTTGTTTACATATAATAAATGTGTGTGTTCTGTGTATAATTACTTATACAAATAGTATAACACACACATGCATTTATATATTTAAGGAAAACATTTATTTATATATAAAATATTTATATATAATATAAATTATATATAAATCTATATACAGTATATACATGCAAATATTTCTTAAATATATACAAGCATGTGTGTGTATTTATATATAAAATAGTTATACATAGTACACGCACATTTATTATGTGAGAACACACTTTTATTTTGGATGCGATCAATCACGATTAATCGTTTAACAGCCCTAATATTAATATTTATAAACAGAAGAGCACGTTTGTGTGTTAGTTTTTGTTGCGGTATCAAAGTGCTGTAATTACACCATATGTCAGGACGAACTGAAACGTTGGTGCACGTGTGTGTTTAATCAAACAAAAAAACATCCATAAACTCCACCGATAAGACTTTAATTAAATAAAAACTATATTTACACTCAATTCATTCACAGTTTGTGCTCAAACACACACACACACACACACACACAGTCTCTTCATTGATGCTCAGAGAAACACACTGAGTGATTGACCGCTCGTTCAGCCAATCGTGGCTCAGCTCTCAGAGTCTTCCAGCATCTTCTCAGCGTCCTTCAGCACCACCTGTCCTCCGTTCACCCGTTCTCCACCTCCGTCACGACCCCTGCGAGCCTGAGACACAGAGAGCCGACACACACTGGCTGCACATCACTGTTTCAGCAACATGACCTCACACCCCAGCAGACGTGAAGGAACGGCAGCAGAAGATGTGCTCACAGATCTGAGAATCAATCAATCCTCCCAGACTGCTTTAGGACGGGGGAACGTTCCTCAGCCCAGAGACGGTCCGCCGGTCTAAACGCTAAAGCTACGTCTACGTTAAAGGGATAGTTCATCCAGGAAAGATAATCAGCCCATGATTTACTCTTCCTCGAACCATTCTAGTGTATATGACACTCTTCTGTCAGACGAACACAATCTGAGTTATATTAAAACATGTCCTGGCTCTTCCAAGCTTTATAATAGCAGTGAATGGCCACTGTTGTGTTTTGAAGTCCATAAAAGTGCATCTATCCATCATAAAAGTGCATCTATCCATCATAAAAGTGCATCTGTCCATCATAAAAGTGCATCTGTCCATCATAAAAGTGCATCTATCCATCATAAAAGTGCATCTGTCCATCATAAAAGTGCATCTATCCATCATAAAAGTGCATCTGTCCATCATAAAAGTGCATCTATCCATCATAAAAGTGCATCTATCCATCATAAAAGTGCATCTGTCCATCATAAAAGTGCATCTATCCATCATAAAAGTGCATCTATCCATCATAAAAGTGTATCTGTCCATCATAAAAGTGCATCTATCCATCATAAAAGTGTATCTGTCCATCATAAAAGTGCATCTGTCCATCATAAAAGTGCATCTGTCCATCATAAAAGTGCATCTGTCCATCATAAAAGTGCATCTGTCCATCATAAAAGTGTATCTGTCCATCATAAAAGTGTATCTATCCATCATAAAAGTGCATCTGTCCATCATAAAAGTGCATCTATCCATCATAAAAGTGCATCTGTCCATCATAAAAGTGTATCTATCTATTATAAAAGTGCATCTGTCCATCATAAAAGTGCATCTATCCATCATAAAAGTGCATCTATCCATCATAAAAGTGCATCTGTCCATCATAAAAGTGCATCTAAAAGTGCATCTATCCATCATAAAAGTGCATCTGTCCATCATAAAAGTGCATCTGTCCATCATAAAAGTGCATCTGTCCATCATAAAAGTGCATCTGTCCATCATAAAAGTGCATCTGTCCATCATAAAAGTGCATCTGTCCATCATAAAAGTGCATCTATCCATCATAAAAGTGCATCTGTCCATCATAAAAGTGCATCTGTCCATCATAAAAGTGCATCTGTCCATCATAAAAGTGCATCTGTCCATCATAAAAGTGCATCTATCCATCACAAAAGTGCATCTGTCCATCATAAAAGTGCATCTGTCCATCATAAAAGTGCATCTATCCATCATAAAAGTGCATCTGTCCATCATAAAAGTGCATCTGTCCATCATAAAAGTGCATCTGTCCATCATAAAAGTGCATCTGTCCATCATAAAAGTGCATCTATCCATCATAAAAGTGTATCTATCTATTATAAAAGTGCATCTGTCCATCATAAAAGTGTATCAAAACAGAACATTTATATAACTCAGATTGTGTTCGTC
>JARPMJ010001537.1:87500-127500 GCA_033366665.1 Phoxinus dragarum | reverse complement strand
ACACTCACTCACTCACTCTCACACTCACTCACTCACTCTCACACTCACTCACTCTCACTCACACTCACTCACACACTCACTCACTCTCACACTCACTCACTCACTCTCACACTCACTCACACACTCACTCACTCTCACTCACACTCTCACACTCACTCTCACACTCACTCACTCACTCACTCACTCACTCACTCACTCACTCACTCACTCACTCACTCACTCACTCACACTCTCACTTTCTCTCACTCACTCACTCACTCACTCACTCACTCACTCACTCACTCACTCACTCACTCACTCACTCACTCACACACTCACACACTCACACACTCACACTGGTTAAACACTAGCTGGACGGACACGGATGCGCGACTGCCATGTTTCTGCATGCAAGGTTCAGCTCGATGCGCAGTAACGGGTGAGCGGTTAGTTTGTACAAATGAAGCAAGTCTAAAATGCCCTTTACAAGGAAAGTACAGAAACACATTTAACTTTCACGGCAACAAAATGATCTCATTACTTGATATTGAACTGGACATAATTTGGTATTGTTTTATTTTACAAACATCTAAATGTTCTTCAATCAAGATATATTTACTGGAGGAGCTTAAAACAAATATCTGTCAATTTATTTTATATTACGGACCCTATTGCCAGAGATTTATGGATGCTTGGAATAAAAATATATAAAAGGTCATTGCAAACTCATCTCGCAATTCTGACTTTTTTATCTCTCAACTTTGACTTTCTCAGAATTGAGAATCTTCTAGCAACTGCAACTATTAATCAAGTAATTCTCACATTTTTTTCTCACAATTGCGAATCTTCTGGCAACAGCAACTTTAGTCATTCTCACTTTTCTCGCAACTGCGATATTTTATCTTGCAATAGCAATTTTTTTTATCTTGCAATTCTCACTTTTTTTCTCGCAATTGTGTTTATATCTCATAATTATGACTTTTTTCTCATAAAATATTGATTTTTTTTATAATATTGAACTTTTTTCTCACAATTCTCACTTTTTTTGCAAGAAAAAAAAAAAAAGAGTCAGAATAACAAGATAAAAGTCAGAATTACTGTTACCGTTTTTAAATTCTGTGGCGTAAACAAGCTTCCGTAGATATTTTGTATTTCAAGCACAAACTCACTTCACTTTAATAGAAATGTCCAGACTTAATATGTTCAGTAACTTTGCTTCTCTAGTAAATGTATCTTGATTTAAAAATGTTTCGATGTTTGTACTGGAAAATAAGACAAAACTCCAACAGAAGCACATCATGTTTCTAGCATCACGGAGTGTGTGACCGACTCGCGCGAGTCCTGGTGCTAAAGCGGGCGCTTGAGTGGCGGTTTGACGCTGTTGTTGTGGCCGCCGTCGCTCTCGGAGAGTACCTCTTGCTCGATCGTGTTGAAGCGGACGCCCGAGTGATCGTCCGTCTGCTGGGACGACCGGCACGGGTAGCAGAGGATGCGTTTGAAGGTCTCGCGCATGTCCTTGTCGCGGTAGGAGTAGATGATGGGGTTCATGAAGGAGTTGCACTCGGCCATCACCAGGAAGAACTTCTCGTACGTCAGGACGTTGCAGGATTTGCAGAGACCGTCCAGCAGAAGCAGAACCAGGCCCGGCGTCCAACACACCACGAAACAACCTGCCGGGACAGCACGAGACTTTGAAGGAAAAACTCTAGGCCACAACATCCATTACTCAAAAGTATTGTGAACACATATTTACTATGCGTTTTGTGGCGTTATTTCAGACACTTTCATTTTTTGTTTTTTGAATAACCATGCATACACATTATTCTCTCAAAAATACAAACATGTTCATGTTGCTCACATATTATGGTAGCCCTGTTTGTGATCAATAGAGTGTAATTACACCTTTGCCATTAATATGTGTATAAGCAACTGAAAAAAGCACAAATGTCAGGACATCTCAGGGACCCCAAAAACACCTTGCTCCCCAGAGGGTTCATGTAATATTCAACAATATTATTGATCTCCTGCATTGACAGCATTATATGAGAACTGAACTTGACGATTTCACGGTTTTCTCCAGAGCGGCTATATTTATACATAAATGAACTATGACTAACTTTTTTACAACAAAAATTAAACATCACTGAACTTCTTCTAGAAACAAACTTTGTTGCATTATTTCCCTGTTATCTCTGTAAAGCCGCTTTGAAACACTGTATTGTAAAAAGCGCTGTATGAATAATGGTGACTTAATTTCGAAATCTTCCATAGGAATGAACTGGAAAAGCTCAGGCAGCAACTCCTGGAATGGTGGGTTCATTATTATTCGGTACAATGACAAACTCGCTTAAAAAGTCTTTCTACACTCGTCTTGTCCGTCAGCTCGCCTCAGTCTCATCACATGATACATGACATCGGTCTCCTGCTGCTGATCTGAACTCTCATTCTGCAGTGTCTGTTCTTTAACTGAACCAAATCATTTGTATTACTATAACAAAAATATGAATATGATACAGGCAAATTATGTTCAGTCAAACCAAGAATGATTCAGACACCAGATATAGTTTACTAGTGTGATCAGGACACTATAGTTCATTTCTGTAAGTGAGGAGAGCAGAATAAAGTAAACTGACATATTATACCCAAATATTCTTCATACAGCGACTACAAGTAAAATCTGTGAGCAGAACTAATCGGGCCACTGTGAGCTGGTCATGTTCTGCTGAAGTGTGTGTCTGTAACTGCTAATGCTGTTTACACACACACTGAACACAATGAAGCATTGCTTGGTCACTGGTTGAGCTAAACTGGTATTATCTAATTGTGTAGTTATATTTACCAGCTGACAGATATTCAACATAATTCATGTGTGAGACAGTCTAACAGAAGATCGACAAAACCTGTGTGTGTGTGTGTGTGTGTGTGTGACAGTCTAACAGAAGGTGTGTGTGTGTGTGTGTGTGTGTGTGTGTGTGTGTGTGTGTGTGTGTGTGTGTGTGTGTGTGTGTGTGTGTGAGTGTGACAGTCTAACAGAAGGACGTACAAAACCTGTCAAATATCCACTGAGTTCTGTCATATTTTATATCCGTTTTATAAACTATAAACTGTGATAATGTGAGAAATGTTGAAGGAGTCGGAGTAAGTTTTGGTTTGACTGTAAATGAGCACCGGTAACACTATCACAGCCTAATACAGTGACAGGCTAAATAAATGTTTAGGATTTTGGAAAAATCATGTCGTATGTTTGTAAGGAAAGCCCTTATATGGAGATGGACTGGGCGTGTTCTACGCAAACTGACTTTATTTAAATGTATGCAAATGTCTTTATTTAGAATACTCTGAATTCATTAGCATGAGAACACGGTTACGAACTAATTACGTTGTGAATGTTTATTTATGCAAAACACCTTCAGCGAATGCAAAGTTTCTCAGGGGAACGCAAACTCATCGACTAATTCTGGCTCCTCCCATCTCACATTCATGAGTCCCCGAGGAGCGCTGTACATCTCTGCGGCTCAGTTTGGTGACGCTTGTGTCCACTTCTAGATGACAAATGTTAGTAAATGTGTTTTTACAGCAGAATCTGAATTAGTCTCATGTGATGAAGTCACTGATTCTGCTATTGTCCTGTTTATCACCGTGAAGCTGCTTTGAGCGCATCTGTGTTTAATAAAGCGCTGTAGAAATAAAGCTGACTTGACAATAGACGGTCAGAGGAGGGTTGGTGAAGTGAAACTAAAACTTCTATCACTTCCACAGTGTTGCTGTAACTCTAAAGGTGATCAGGCCTGTTCTGTTGGTAATCCATTTATGAATAAATGCTGTCGATGTTGTGGACTGAAGTCAGCACTGCTCAGCATTCAGACGCTAATGCAACACTTCCTTTAGTCGAGTGTTCTCAGATGTACGTTCAGGAAGCACCTTAAGTGTGTGTGTGTGTGTGTGTGTGTGTGTTTATGGGATCCTTCCAAGACTTCACATAGCTTGAGTTTCCAGGAAGTGTGGCAGAATGTGTGTCCACATTCCCTGTATGCGAGCGCGAGCGGGCGTAACGTACGGTCACATTCAGAACATGCACGTACTCGCCTCTCTCTCTCTCTCGGGGAGGGTGAAGTGTGGAGAGACTCGAGGCTGAGATAATGAAAACACGCAGGTCCGGTTAGACGAGCCCGCACAGGCCTTCCTCAGTGTGTTTATGAGCGTCGACGGTGTGTTATTCTCCAGAAGAGGAGTTTACTGAACACACTCACACCGCTGGGGCGAATCGCTGCGGGTCCGCTCCCTCTTCGAACTAAGGTCGAACTAAAACACGATAAACCACTGATAATGTGTCTGCACAGGTGCCGCTGGATATACAAAACAAACCATATTATCTGATTATGAATTAATGTGAAGCAACCGTGTTTTCAAGGTATCTAACCTGAGGCCTTCAGGACTCTCACAGCCAGAGCAATAATGACAACCAGAACTATATAACTACAATTATAACCAGAACTATATAACTACAATAATAACCAGAACTATATAACTACAATTATAACCAGAACCATATAACTACAATAATAACCAGAACCATATAACTACAATAATAACCAGAACTATATAACTACAATTATAACCAGAACCATATAACTACAATAATAACCAGAACTATATAACTACAATTATAACCAGAACTATATAACTACAATAATAACCAGAACCATATAACTACAATAATAACCAGAACTATATAACTACAATTATAACCAGAACTATATAACTACAATTATAACCAGAACTATATAACTACAATTATAACCAGAACTATATAACTACAATAATAACCAGAACTATATAACTACAATTACAACCAGAACCATATAACTACAATAATAACCAGAACTATATAACTACAATTATAACCAGAACTATATAACTACAATTATAACCAGAACTATATAACTACAATTATAACCAGAACTATATAACTACAATTATAACCAGAACTATATAACTACAATAATAACCAGAACTATATAACTACAATAATAACCAGAACTATATAACTACAATTATAACCAGAACTATATAACTACAATTATAACCAGAACTATATAACTACAATAATAACCAGAACTATATAACTAAAATAATAACCAGAACCATATAACTACAATTATAACCAGAACCATATAACTACAATTATAACCAGAACCATATAACTACAATTATAACCAGAACCATATAACTACAATTATAACCAGAACTATATAACTACAATAATAACCAGAACTATATAACTACAATTATAACCAGAACTATATAACTACAATAATAACCAGAACTATATAACTACAATTATAACCAGAACTATATAACTACAATAATAACCAGAACCATATAACTACAATTATAACCAGAACCATATAACTACAATTATAACCAGAACTATATAACTACAATAATAACCAGAACTATATAACTACAATAATAACCAGAACTATACAACTACAATAATAACCAGAACTATATAACTACAATAATCAGAACTATATAACTACAATTATAACCAGAACTATATAACTACAATAATAACCAGAACTATATAACTACAATTATAACCAGAACTATATAACTACAATTATAACCAGAACTATATAACTACAATTATAACCAGAACTATATAACTACAATTATAACCAGAACTATATAACTACAATTATAACTAGAACTATATAACTACAATTATAACCAGAACCATATAACTACAATAATAACCAGAACTATATAACTACAATAATAACCAGAACTATATAACTACAATAATAACCAGAACTATATAACTACAATTATAACCAGAACTATATAACTACAATTATAACCAGAACTATATAACTACAATAATAAACAGAATTATACAACTACAATTATAACCAGAACTATATAATTAAAATTATAACCAGAACTATATAACTACAATTATAACCAGAACTATATAACTACAATTATAACTAGAACTATATAACTACAATTATAACCAGAACCAGAACTATATAACTACAGTTATAAAGATAAACATAACGATATAGGCTAACTACAATTGTAACTTTAACCTTAACTATACAACTACAATTATAAAGACAAATATAACAATAACTATAACCAGATCCATAAAATAACTAAAATTATAACGATAAACAATGACAATGAATTTGACTGAGGACGTTAGAAATCGTGTCGCATCACATTTGGACATGCCGTAAGTCAGAAACGAGTATCCGTCTTACCCAATATGAGGACGACGGTCTTCATGAGGTTGACCACGGTCTCCTTGTGTTTGACCTGCGAGGTGTGCTGGCTCATGCGGTGGTTCTTGCGCCGCACGTAGATGAAGATGCGTGTGTAGACGGCCACCATAACCGTGAAGATCAGCAGGTTCAACACGGCCCAGAACACCAGGTAACTGCGACTGTAGAGCGGAGCCATGGTGGAGCACACGTCCAGGTTGCACACGCAGTTCCATCCCATAGTGGGCACCAGACCCATCACTATGGCGATGACCCAGATGCCGATGATGAGCAGCACAACTCTGTGGTTGGTCATTTTACTGTGCAGTTGCATGGTGAAGATGGTCTGGTGTCGCTCCAGCGCGATGGCCATCAGATTAATCACCGACGCTGTCAGACTGGTGTCGATCAAACCCTGAGAGACACGCAAACAAAAAGACAAACCGCGTTTACACACGTGAGTCGTGACAAATACCCCCAACGTGAAGACGTTCATTAATATTCCACAACTAACACTACTGGAGAACCTCAGAAAGGTCTTAAGAAGAACTCAATAATGACGTAACTACACACTTATACTATAACAATTATTATAATGATATCTATAACTATATCCATTTCTTTCTAAAAAAGGAACATTAGTTTAGCCACTGTTTCAAATACCTAGGGTTGTGTTTGTTTTCTTCTAAGAGGGTCGAAATATACGCAGATCTAGCAGTTTTTAAGGTTTTCTGTATGCAATAATACTTTCTTTCCATGAAATCCGAAATACCTCTAGTTTAGTTTTCTTCCAGTTGCGCTCCATTTTTCTGGCTGCTCTCTTAAGGGCCTGAGTGTGTGTGTGTGAGTGTGTGTGTGTGTGTGTGTGTGTGTGTGTGTGAGTGTGCTCGTTGTGCCAAGGCACTGGACTATGTTCTTTAATCTTCTTTAAGCGCAGCGGAGCAACTGTGTCTAAAGTGCTGGAAAAGAGAGAGTTAAAAGTTTCTGTTGCAATATCAAGTTCTTCTAAGCTATCCGGGATGCTGAGATGATGAAACTGATTAGGAAGATTATTGATAAAGCAATCTTTAGTGGCAGAAGTGATCGGTCTAACATATTTATAACACGGAGTCGGCTTTGCAGCCTTGGCTAAATGTAGTTTACACGAGACTAGATAGTGATCTGAGATGTCATCGCTCTGCTGCAGTATTTCAACGGCATCAACATCTATTCCGTGTGATAGTATTAGATCTAGAGTATGATTACGACACTGAGTCGGTCCTGACACGTGTTGTCTAACTCCAACTGAGTTTACAATGTCTTTAAATGCCGCTTATTATAAACGCTTCCTCCAACACTGCTTGATCGGCTAGTCACACAACTGAATCTCTGTGTGGTTTCTATTGCTAAGCCAGTCATGGTTTCTCCATGGAGCACCAATGTTACTCATTAAACACCAATCCCAGACACGCCCAAGCCACAGCCTTACCTGTCGGACAAACCACTGATGTACGTTAAGCCTGGCGGTCCAGGGGCCGGTGTGGAACATCAGGTACATGTAGGAGATGCCGGCGAAAAGGTCCGCGGCCGCCAGGTTTCCCAGCAGGTAGTAAATGGGGTAATGAAACCTGCGGTTCATGAAGATGGCCATCATGACCAGGATGTTGGCGAAAATCACAAAAACACAAACGAGCAGTCCCAGGGAAACCACTACAATGTCTTTCGGCCGCCACGTGTCGCTGATGTTCTTCATGCTGCGATTGTAGAAGAAGTCTATAGACATGTTGTCGTAGCAAACCATCGTGGCGGACGGCGATTGGGCCGTGGAAGACAGCGGAGCACGTGATTGGCTGGGATCTGAAGGGGCGGGGCCTTCGCGTGTCAGAGGTCACTCATGGAGGCATGGAGATGTGAACCTTCGGGCTGAAGAATCCGATCTACTGTGGCAGAGGGAAGACACAAGGAGTGAACATTACTACACCGATTCACAGTCAAATCAAATCATGTCCACCAGATCACGTCAAGCCGAAAATCACAAGAAACATGACATTATCATTTGCCTTTTTTTACAACCATTAGAATTTGAGACATTTTCATAACAAAAACACATTTTAAGGCAGATTATGCATCTGGATGCTTTCCTGAAGAGTTTTTTTTTTTCATGGATTATTCTACTGGAATACAATGATTTAGTGTATTTTTACTTTATTATTTAAATCTGCATAAATTAAAGACAGTACAAGACAACTGACATATATAAACAATAAGCTAAATCTTTTTCATCACATTAATTATGAGATTATTTTAAAAGAATTTGCAGTAATGAGGCAAAAAAACATTTTCATGTCAATATTATATTTATACTGTACATATATATCCCCTGTATATATAAATGTTTTGCCATTTTTAATTATAATTGAATTATTTTACATTTACATTTATTCATTTAGCTGACGCTTTTATCCAAAGCGACTTACAATTGCTATATATGTCAGAGGTCGCACGCCTCTGGAGCAACTAGGGGTTAAGTGTCTTGCTCAGGGACACATTGGTGTCTCACAGTGGATTCGAACCCGGGTCTCTCACACCAAAGGCATGTGTCTTATCCATTGCACCATCACCACCCTCATTTTATTATAATTATCATCAGAAAAATTGTAGTTAAGGAATATAAAGAATTTAAATAATTGTATTATTTTTGGCATTAAGAAAATGAACAGTTTTATGAACATTACAAATTTATTTGACATTTTCATGACAAATAAACATTTTTAGGCCTGCCAGATTCTCATGATCATAATGTTGAGTTATTGCCATTGATGATTATCACTATGTAATACAATTTCTTCTTTTTTTAACTTTATTACTTATATCAGCATAAACTAATGACGATAAATAAAACCAAACATACGCCTAAATCTTTTACTTCACATTAATGAGAAAGAGTATTCAGTATTGAAAGAAAATGAACAGTTTAATGACGGTGACAATATTGTCATGACAAATAAACACATTTGTGAGTCAATCATAAGCATTTGAATGGTTTACTGTTATGTTATTGTCAATGATTTTTCTTATTACTGGAATACAACAATAATACTTACTTTTTACAATCAGCATACATTATATTAAATGCAGCACTACACATTCAAAAACAAGATCTTACACATCTTCACTTGAAATAAAAGACATTACAGAAATGAGAATGCACGTTTTGTAATTACAGTAAATGTCATGAAAACTAAAATATGATTCATTTCTGTTGGACTTTTACATTTCCTGACAGTTTTGTGAGATTCACTGAGCCTCAAAAGTCACACACAACTAAAGCAACATACCATAAATAAATATGTTTCACACACAGTCACACAAGAGATCATCCATCCATCGAACACACTCTCGCAGTAACTCGACCGCAGCACAACACCAGAAAAACATTTCCCACTGAGATGGAGAGACCGCACTCAACCAACCACAGCCTGCGCATCAGCTCACAAGCGTGCCGATTGGGTGCCGCACCTGTCAATCATCTGCCCGAGCGGAGGGCTTCTCGTAACCGACCGTTATCTCACAAACCTCAAACTCAGCCCACGCAAGGACAAACATGAAACCTCCTCCTCACCGTGTGAAACTAACTGTCACGGTGCTTTCTGTCTGCTCAGGAAACACTTCAAACTGACTAAACTGACACAAAACATGATTTTATTACGCAGAAGTCACTAATCGCTACTATCTAACACTACCAACGCACCCAGGACACTAAAACAAACGCTAAGAGGCGATGTGCCACAATCGGACATGCATTTCTTGACAAATTAATGTTCCAAAAGTGTGATTTCACAGTGATAGACCAGAAGCATGTTCGGTTGCCCAAAGAACCTTTCAGTGAACAGTTCTCAAAAGAACACGTTTTTTTCTTAGTCATTTAAAAAATATACTTCTACTGTAAAGAAGCTTTACAGCAACTCAACCTTAAGGTTATCAAGCGACGAGAATACTTTTTGTGAGCAAAAAAACAACAACTTTCTTCAACTATTAATGTTCCTCCGTGTGGGGCTGTGAGTGAGTTCCCGAGAGCGCCGCGCCGCGAGAACCGAGAAGACAAGTGTGCACTTCCTGGAGGCCCGAATCGTGAGAAGCCAACGAAACGTAAAAGTGCCTTACCAATGCTGGAAAATAAATGGCTTGCCTTTCACACTTTCCCATCACAACTTGAGGTTGAGTCACTGTAGTCTTGGACTATTTGAACATTGTCTTTACTAACTTTCTGGGCCGGCAAGTTTCAATCACAACAGAAGGAGGAGTGAGACACTCTCAGATTTAATCACTAATATCTTCATCCGTGTCCCGAAGATGAAGGAGAGTCTGACGGGGAACAACATGAGGAGAGTCATTACTGACAGAGTTTACACTTCTGGGGGAATAACCTTTTCAAGTTTTTATTGTAGTTATAACAGTGTTATTACAGGGTTTCTGCCGGTATCTTCAGATTAAATGTAAAGCTTTTTAATGACATTTAATTTTTGCAAAATCCATTTAGTGCTTTTTAGTGGCCCGCGGAAACCCTGTGTTATCATTAACTAAAACTATTAAAAGCATTTCTGTTCATTGAAATAAAGTTGAAAAAATAGTTGAAAAACTAAATGAAAATTTAGATATTTTGGCTTGCCAATAAACTGAAATAAGTTGAAGCACTGAAATGGTTACCTGGAAATGAAATAAAAGTAAATTAAGCCTACATAGCAACATTTTAAACAAAACAAAAAAACTAATAAAATGACAAAAGTTCAATAAAACTATGAATATTTTCACATCAGCTGAACTAACTTTAACTGCTGCTCGAGCTTGACGGGGTTCTGGTGGTTTTGCGCGGTGAAGCTCTCGGCTAGCACTAGCGGTTCCTCAGACAGAAGATCAGCAGATCCGCTGGCGTTTTGTTGGCCGTGATTGTCAGAAAATCTCAAGCAAGTTTGGAGGAAGTTACATCATCAATCATAAAAACCATGTTAAACAATCCTGACCAGACGAAAAGAGAACCGAGAGTGGAATACAAGTGCGTACGTTTGAGAGACACAGACTAAACACTGAACAATTTCATATCCGTCTCACAAGTGTGTGTGAAGTGAATCGCAACAACCCTGTAATGAACTTAAACCTGTTATAACAGAAAGACACACCCTTCAGCAGAGTCACTCGCTCGGTGAACTTTAAGACACACACTGCAGAACCTGCAGCCGTACTAGCGGGATCATTTCCGTCTGTCTGTCTCACTCACACACACACACACATACACACACACACACACACGAACTAACGTGTGTGCAGTTGAACCCACAAACAATTCAGACAAGAAAAACTCCTGCAAACTGAGTTTATAACCAGATCTACTCCACACACACACACACACACACACACACACACACACACACACACACACACACACGTGTTTTTCTATACATTATAAAAGCTCTTATTCATCACTTCCAATCATCCATTTTTGTTTTTATTTTAATATTTTACATCGGTGTTCATAATGTGGCGAGCCTTTCATTTACTCATGAATAATAAACGAGAGCGCATATTATACAGATGATTTCTTGTCCAAAACTATATCTATAAACATTATTATAATTCTAAATAAGTCACCATGAAAACTGACCGTTTTTATGTTACAAGATGCTGCCATTTTATTATAAATGATTTATCCATACACATCATAATTTATGCATATCATTATAATAAACACTGACGATTCTTATTTTTTATGAAATGTCGATTTCATGTTGATGTAACTAATAAACTTTCCGCAGTTGATTTATTATTATAGTACATTAAAGACAACGGTTATGTTTTAAGTTTTCTGAAAGGTTATGTTTAGATATGGAAATGATGCTATCTAATGAAATATGCCCCATTTGTATGCGGTTCCAGAAAAGAAATGCGTTCAAAATGAGTGTTTGAATTTGTTGTTATATTAGAGTTGAAGGTTTTTACTGAGGGGATTTTGGATTTCTCTTTTCATCACTCCATAAATCAGTTTTCACCATGTTTTTAGGAATAAAGTGTTGCATAACATCATGTGAACGTTATATGAACAAACCCCTTTGTAAAAACCTTTAGTATACAGATAGGAATAAAACTGTAAGTTTTAGTGTATGTAAGTAATGCTGAAGTGGAGAAAAAAACTCATTTATAGATAGTTAGTGACCATTAAAAAATGTATTGTAACTGAAATCTACAAACGCAGATAGACAACGTGCAATACGATAAAAACGTTAACATATATTTGGGATGTTTTCTCTCAACTAGTCTCAAAATCAAAAAATTTACCAATTCATGACAAAAACAAGGCTTTCGCCTGTGGTGTCTTGAGTATATGTGACCATTTTTTGTTGTTGTTGACTATCAAATTAATACAACGCTCATGAGTTTAATAATAATAACTTTTTAAAGTATGAATGCTCTTGGAAAAAAGCAGTTTGAACTGTTTTAATGATCATAAGTGTGATTTATCTCTTCTTATCAGTCAGTATGGGTCAATAACATGTACATTTTCTGTCTGATTGCATTTTTATCAGTTAAAAACGGATTTAAATTCATAAAAAGATCCCATTTGTAGCACCTCTCCCATGAATGTCCTCACTTTAACTTTTCATTTGTATTTTTTCTGTTATTTAAAGTTTTAAAAATATCATGTGGTGCGACTGTACTTCATCTAGATGAAAAACCCCACTAAAATCACTTAATTTAACATTTTCATATGAACTTGTGTTCACAGCATCCTTAATGTTTGAAAAATGTCAATAATTTGTAGTATTTAAAAATTTCCCTTTCGAAAATCCTTACACGTCATTGACTCATCTAATGAATGTGAAACCGGCAACAAAAACCGAGAGTGTGTGTGTGTGTGTGTGTGTGTGTGTGTTTGTGTGATGTGGGTGCGTCGCATATTTCAACTATACACATAACACATTCGCACAATATTCATAAACACTTGAGTTATTCCTCAAAACGTTGATAACTTCGCCCATCTCATAAGAGCGGAGTCGTAAATCTGCAACACAAAGGCTGAACCTCCGCGGAGCTGAAGCGCGCTCTCAGCGGCACACACACACACACACACACACACACACACACACACACACACAGCTCCAGAAGTGATCAAACTCTCCGGGCTCCACACACTCAGACATCAGTCAGGCAGAGTAACACACACAACACACACAACACTCACGGGCTCCGCGGCTCTGGTTCTGGTCGACTCAAACTGGACCGTTCGGCTCGAGTCTCATATCGCGGAGGGTTCGGCTCGTGCTCGCCTCTCGACAGCAGTTGATCATCAGGCGCGCGCTCGCTTCGCTGCTGACTGTGCGCGCGCACTCACTCACCTGTGCGCTGCTGGGGGGGGTGGGGGGGTGAGGGCGGGGCCAAGCGCCCCGGAGCACGCAGCTGATTGGATGTGACGTTTACAAATATTTCTGTTCGTCATACTGAGTGTGTTTATGGCATGCTCGACGTGCAGAGAAAGATGAGGTCAATTCTACTGGGGATCCTGTAACTAACGGCTTTTGCCTAGTCAATTTAGTGTACTCAACAAAGTAAATGAAATTCATTATAAAATCCTTCATCAAATCTATCCTGTTAACTCTAAATATTCTGATATTGATGAAACTTGCTCTTTTTGTGGTTTTGTTGAAGAAACCGCGCATTGATCTTGTAATTGTAACCAATAGATGTCGGGCTCTTTTCTCCCAGCCCCACTGTGACCCACACACTCCTTCACCTCACAGAGCTGCTGATCTTTTATTATGAACACACAAAGTCACGCTCCCTTCAATATGTTGTTCATTTCTTTATCTTGTATGCAGAAATGGCGTAAGTCTCCTTTTTTCTTGCTGAATTTAACTCTTTTATTTCATCCCTTGACTTATAAATAACAAAAAAAGTGCAAAAAATGATTTATTCAGAGATTTATTATGACTTAACCTTATTAATATTATGCTTTTCTTTTTTTGTGTATGTATAATTACATAATTTGATGTATGCAAATCCAGGACCTTGCTTAACTTCCCTGAGCTTGTAATGTATACGTGTTCTGCAATAAAAAAACTTGTTGCCATACACTCGTGTGTGTGTGTGTGTGTGTGTGTGTGTGTGTGTGGTGTGTGTGTGTGTGTGTGTCGTATGGAGCTGTTTATCATCTGGTACAGATTTGAGGAGGCTGCTGAAATATCACCCCACCCACACACACACACACACACACACACACACACACGTTGTTTTTGGATCTGTGAGCACTTCTACCCACGAGAAATGATGTCATTCACTCCGAATGTCAGAAACACACACGCACACACACACACACACACACACACACACACACACACACACACACTAAAGAATGTAGCCTAAGTAGCCTGACACTCACACACGCTCACATTCAAAACATCCTGAACCAATAATCACAATTGTGTTAAGACGCACGCGCACACATATGCAAAAACTGTGTCCCTTGTCGATGTAAATGAGACACACACACACACACGCACGCGCGCACACACTCCGGCGATCGCATAGACTCTCTCTCAGTGTGTGTGTGTGTGTGTGAGAGAGACTCTCACTGTTAGAGATGTAAATGTGTGTCCTGCTCCCCTCTGCTGCTGAAAACCTTCATTTATTTAGACTCAAGCTCGTGTAAAGCCAGACTGTTATTATGTGTGTAATCTCGTCAGACTGGCGACACACACACACACACACACACACACACACACAGGAGTAGAAGAAGCGACAATAGAATCGAGCATTGGGGCCAATAACACAAGGAGTAATTAAAGACATTTTCAGATTATTATAGTCAAAAAGGCTGAAAGATCACTAATATGAGTATATGATTAACTTACCACTGTTGTGTGGAAGCTTTCCGCCACAGAAATGAAATATAAAAAAGGTAATTGCGACTTTTCCCCTCACAACCGTGAGTTTACACACACACACACGTGATAGAGACGCAGTGGCGAGAAGTAAACTCGAAATTCCGACTTTGTTTTTCTCAGAATTGCATGTTTATATCTCGTAATTCTGACTTTATAACACGCAATTGTGAGATATAAACATTCAGCAGCCCGTCCCATACTAAACTAAACAACTGCTGTCGTCACCCGTTTGTAGATTAATAATGCTATGTAGGCCTACATACATTTTTTTTTTAACTGTTTGTTGAAGGAGCGTGTGAACGGGGCCAGTTAAACTTTTACCTGCATGATCTGAAGATGATCTGAGCCAGTGTGGGTGAAAACCAGACGCATCATCGAGGACGAGTTCGGAAAAGCAGTTTTTATGACGGAAAATGACGAAACAGGACCGAGACGAATCGGCTTGAAAAATGGCGGTAAAACGGTTATGACGGAAACCGTTTCGAATCGGCTTGAGCCAAGCAATCAGAGGGGAAATTGTGTTTCTATCCTGAATTTGGACAGGTGGTGGCGCTAGAGAGATCGAGTTAGAGACTCCAAATTTGCTATGGTGACAGTTCAGACAGTCCTCTATCAGTGTGCCACATTTCACAACATTCCCACAAGCAGTTCTATGGGCTGCCATAGCCTCCAGAGCGGGAGAACACTAATGATGACGATAATGAATATAAGCCTCTGGTGTATTCAGAAACATCCACGGAATGGCTTGTTTACGCTTCAGTGGCGAAGAAGAAGACTTTCCTCACAAAGCAGATCTCTGAAAATGTTTGCTGACTTTATATATGCGTATATACATACGATTTTGACCATATATATATATATATACATAACAAAAACATTGAATTTCTATCGGTCCCTTTTATTTGTACCCTGCTGTCACTTTTAATGCCTTATCTCTGTTTCCCACTAGAACACAGTGTTTTTAATAAAGAATGACTTCAAAACAGCAAAATATCAGTTAAAGACACTCCTGTCAATGCTGTATTTTTACTAAATTACAATAAGGTGAAAAAAAAAAAACCCAGGTTGTAACAAAATGAAACTGCATGGCAGAATATATCCAGAAAACACCATCACACACTAATGACTTTACAGACATTTATTTCCTCAACACAAGAGAAAAACAATGAGTGGAAATTGAAAAATTAAAGTATTTAATTTCTACAGGCCACATCCATAAAACCAAATAAAAAACAAGCAAAGAAAACAAAACAGAAGGATATTAAACGTTTTACTTCAGCGTGTAAAGACGTGACAAACTGAAATCATCTCAATAGGCACATCAACAGTCACATGACGCACGCGTGTATCTAATCGGACCAAACGGGACACAGGCGTAGAGGGGGCGGAGCAATCCTGTGATTGGATGAACAAGACGACTGGTCTATTCTGATTGGTCCTCAGGCTGCAGAGTGCATTCTGGGAGATCTGCCCTGACCCAGGGTCAGTTTTCATATAAAGTTCAAAGGAATAGGATGTAGAAGTGACTCTCCAAACGAACGCTAATCAGCGGTTTAGTCGACGGCTACTCGGCGGGCGCGGCGGTGGCGTTAGCATCTCCCACCGCTCCTGCGTCTCCCACCGCTCCTGCGTCTGTGCTAACGGCAAGCTCCGCCTCCTCATCGCCCACCTCCACTCCCTCCACCCCCTCCTCCTCTCCTTCACCCGCCTCCACTCCCTCCTCCTCTGTGGCTCCGCCCATCTCCATCTTCATTTCCTCGTCATGCCCCGCCCCGTTTCCTACAGCTTCTGCTACAGGCTCCGCCCCCTCAGCCTGAGGCGGCTCCTCTTCCGGTTTGACCTCGTTCAGGCTTTCATTGGTGAGGTCGCCCTCGGACACGTCCATCACCATGGAGTCCTCGGGATCCTGGTCGTCCTGGTTACCGTTGAACGGGTTTTCGCCCTGCGAATTAAACAAAACTCATAAACGAACGAATCGAGGAATCTCTCAAACACACTGAACGCTTATTAAGAGTAACGAGTGTTTTGAGCACAGTTGAACAAGATGCTAAATGAACACTCACCAAACGCCACAATGTAAAAAAATTATTTTGTAAATAAAATGAACGTTATTGGAGTACTTCTACTTTAATCTCACGCTCAACTCAGTTAGTGATGCATGATATATCGTATTGGCCAATATATGTTCATTTTTAATGTTATCGGGCTGATAAGAAAATATGTCCGATGTATTAAAGCCGATAAATAATGGATTATTTCCTTCAGACGCGCGCTGTTCATCATGATGGTCTTGAATTGCTTGAAATATGATTGGAATCACTTCAACACAGTTATGTGCCGTCTATAGGCTACATACAATTATAATGAGAACATAATAATTGAGGATTTTTAATGGTGAAATTTGTTTTTGTAATCAGGCTCTTAAAAATTATATAAAAACTTGGGATTTAGATTTATCGGCCATTATATCGGTTATCAGCTTTTTAATATAAAGAATTATCGGTGAACGGTGTCAACAAAAATGTTCATATCGGTGCTTCCCTAATCAATAGTAACCTGCCATTTCTTTATAATTATTTGCAAATAATAATAAAACATCAGTTTTTGTTTTTACAACAGCAGCTGAAAAAATAATTTTAACAATAGGCAAAATGTTGAACGTTCTCAAATGGAGAAAAATTAAATAATGAAGTCATTAAACAAATCAGAAACGAGAGATTAAAATGAAGGAGTGTGTTTAATATGCGAAGGAGTGAAGAAACAAACCGGTAGAAACCGATATCTCCAGGAGAAATGCTTCAATATGAGGGTGAATTGGCTAAACAACAGATTAAACCGAGGAAGTCTACCAAACGCCATATAAAAGAGGCGGCATGGGTAAAAACAGAAGAGGACTAAACACGGCTGGCGGACAGTAAGCGGAAGTGTGTGGACGAACCTTCAGGTAGCTCTCCAGCTTCTTGCCGATGACCTTGTGGTTGAGGATGCTGCGCGCCACCGACAGACTCGCCCTCTTGGACTGCTCCATCATGCCCTGACACACACACACACACACACACACGGGTCAGACCAGCACGGCTCCAGGAGCTCAACACACACTGATCGGGTCTGGTTTGTACCTTGCGGTTGTAGTTGTGGTCCGAGGACTTGAGGTGCTTCTGGATCAGCATGTACTGCATGGGGATGAACACGTCACACGCCGCGCAGTGAGCCGCCTCCACCTTCTTCATGAAGTGCTCCATGCCCAGATCTACACAGGAAGTGACATCATGAGCTTCAGGCCACAGGGTGGTCACAAGTTTAATTCAAATGTCTTTCTTAAATATTAGCAAACTGAATTATTTTCTCATTCTAAAGGCAATACTTAAGTGCTGTAATGTCCCCTATGCCCACAAGATGGCGCAATATGCAAATATAAACCAAATCAATCGTCTTTTATTAAATTAAATGCATTTTACTTTTAGTGCAAACTAAATTGAAACAATTGTTCTTAAATAAAGTATAATTTCCCTGATGTGCAAGGAAAACCAGGTTACACTAGTGCACACAACAGTGTACGTGCATCAGTGACCTGAGAACACACAGCGGGAGGAACTACACGACAGGAAGTGACATCATGAGCGCTTCTAGCCAGATCCCCGCCTGAGGGAACGTACCTCGCGTCAGATCCTGCTCTTTGAACACCTGACAGATGGTGGCGCTGTGGTTCTCCATCTGATTCACTCGCTGCACCCGTCTTCTTGAACTTGTTGTTCAGATACTCCTATAAGACACACGCATCAGTTCACGAACAACCCGTGTGCAGAAATGTAATCAGTGACACGGGTCCATAGTGGACAACAACTTACAAGTCCAAAAACTGGCTGATCATTGTTGAAGTAAATATTGTTTGGATTTTAAACAACAGCAACTGCTTTATAAGTGTTTTAACCAAGAACTGAGCATTACCGTAGACAGCAAATCATTACAAAAATAAATATATTTATATATATATATATATATATATAATTTGAGGTTGATATCTCAAAAAGTTAGCCAAATGTTCCCCATGTGACACCATCTGGTAAATTATTATTTTTATTTTGAAGCCTTGCCAACAGAATGAAAGTATTAGACATGCTGCATAATTGTATAGTTAAAGGTGCAGTGTGTAATACTGAGGAGGATCTGTTGACAGAAATGCAACATCATATACATAACTGTGTTTTCAGTGGTGTGTAAAGACAAAACTGGCAGTATGTAGATAGAAACGGTTCATTCTAAGGTAATAAATGGTAACGGTTCATTAAGTGAGGGGTTCATACACCAGAGGAAACAGTTGCGTGTATGATATGGCAACAGATCCTCCTGAAGTTGATCAGGCCGTTAGGGCCGCACCTGCAGGAAGTCGGTGGTGGGCTTGGACAGCTGATTGGACAGGAACCGGAAGTGGTCCTTGTGGAACTTGCTCTCCAGGTGTGCGTCCATGTCCTCGCTGTAGAAGGAGCGGAACTTGCAGACGGAGCAGGCGAACGTCACCCTGGGAACGAGCGCAGACACGTGAGCCTCACACACCCCAGAACACACACCATACACGGACAGCAAAGAACCTGACCTGTGGGCGGACACTTTGACCCCTGACCTTTCAAAGAAGCCCCTCCTCTTCCTGATTTTAGATGCAGGGGTTGGAGTCTTCGCCTTGGCCTGAGCTCCCTCGTCCTGATTGGATGTTGCTAATGAGAGAGACAAACACACGTTACACTCGTTACATTTGTCCACTGAAGTGTTGATAAATCTGATATGGACTGTTTTATGGCTGATAATATCGTAGGAGAGCGGGGCGGGCACATATTTATGCACTGAAATATATATTCAAGTGGACATATTTAGTCAATTAAATGAAAGCGGGTAAAAATCCCCCAACTCACCGGCACTCTCTCCTCCATCTTCTGGTCTGGAGTCCTGAAGAGCAGAGAAACGTTAGTAGTGCTTCTGGAACGCTAAACCACATATGCTAACTGAGATAAACCTGAACGTACAGCAGCGGCGGCTTCGCTCGCCTCCTCCGAATCCCGCCTGTGCTCTTCTGTGGCGGCTTCTGAAACAACACACTTATGAACACACACACACACACACAGAAGGCATGATGGGACAGGGGTGTGCTCGTACCAGTGGCCCTCCTCTCCCTAGCCGCCTCGGTTTTGCCCCATCTTGGACTCGGGCTCGTCGTTGGCGCTCAGCGTCTGTTTCCGCTTCTTCTGTCCGTCGCGCTGGGACTTCACCTGCTGCGTGACATCATCACATATGCTAATGAGATCTGAGGTCATGTGTGTGTGTGTGTGTAGTCATGAAGGTGAGTCACTGATGAGAGGATCTACAACAGGTGTGTTCGACTTCGGCACGCGACTAGCTGTCGAACAACCACGACTCAGAGCCGTCGGCTGGTGTGTATAGCGTCATTTATCAAGCTGATATATAGATCACAACTATCTGGCATTTAAATAGTTCATAGTTATAATAGTTAAGGCTCATGCTGAACTTTTCTGACTATTTTTGCACATCATCCTTCCCTCGCACTTTATAACACACCTTTCCCTCGCAGGCCAAAATCACCCGAAGCCCTTACATCACACTTTAGTTTTATCCACAGAAAGCTTATTTTACGTAATTCTGATAATATTTTTAATGCAATTTTTTGGGGGAAGATTTTTTTTTTTTTTTTTTTAAATGACTAGATCAATAAATAAATAACCATTTAAGCACATTCACATTATTTCAACTTAAACACCACAATTTCATGCATAACCTTTTAATTCAGCTCTAAATATCTAACATTGAGTGTCTTTGCCGACCGCTTGTGGATAATAATAATATAAGATGATATTTCATGAGTATAGATGGGCTTATATCTCTATATGGAGCAGATGAGCTGTTCCGCTGGGTCCTAAAGCCAGTCTCTTCAGTGTGCGTTCAGATACACATGTAGACATTATAAAAAAATTGGTAAAGTTTTAGCATTTTTAGTTTCTACTTTGAGCATTTTTAGGATGTTCTATGTGAACTGAAGCATTCCTCACACTCATTCCTTCCTGAGGGCTCAAACTGACCCGCGACGGAAGGTGAGATGCTTTTTACATGTTCAACCACAAAACTCCTCGAATCCTTAACTTTTTTGTGCATTCGTGGTTCAAGTGCGACAAAAGGGAGCCGAGGGAAGGATGAGGACAGTACATGAAGTGTTGAATAAAAAGCATTACTGTTGCAAACATTGTGCATTTGATACTTTAGCTACGACAAAAAAATACGTCAAGAAGCAGAATGTGTCTGACTTCACGTCTCGGTTTTTAACTCCTCGTCGAAGTCGAACACACCTAGCGTTCATTTTTCCATAAAACTATCCCTTTAACACACCCATTATCACCGCCCTGTAATCATGTGACTCTTTACAATTATCCTCCAGTGTGTAACAAAGAGGTCAAAGGTCAAATGTGGGCTCGCTGGGGCTCCTCCAGGGCTTGTTTGTTTGGTGGGATGAATGCTCTTGATTGGCTCTGCTGATCTCTCAGCCCCGCCCCCCCGCAGGGAGTGGGAGGTACTTACTCGGTTCAGGGGTCTCTTGCGGCCCGCGCTGCCGGTTGGCCCTCGGGCCCCCTCCGAAGTTCCGGAAGTCCTGGGGCCCGCGCTGGGACTGGAAGCCCCGCTGTCAGGGTACATGCGGTTGGCCAGCAGCGAGGGCAGCTTTCCTCGCCCCGCGGGGGAGTGGCCTTGGCCTCCGCCCCGCCCACTTCCGGAGGAGGAGGAGTCCTGCCTGCGGCTGTAGCCGCGCCCTCCTGAAGCTCCGCCCCCTTCGCGGGGATCTTTGCCCCGCCCCCCAGCCGGAGCCCGAGAAGGCGGAGTCTCGATTCGACCGCATTTTGGCAGATCCGAATCCGTCAAAGCCGGACCCGCCCCCTCCAGCTCCGCCCATGACCCCAAAGGCCACGCCTGCGCGCTGGGCCATCATGTCGCCCCGGGAGTCGCTGTACCCAAAGCTACCGGATCTGTAGAGATCTCGGGGGCCGAGGGAGGCGGAGCGCGAGTCGAAAGACTCGTATTGGTCAAACCTGCAGAGGGAGGGAGGCGCAGAGCAAAGGTCAAGCGGGGGACCGACCATCGGCTGCATTTTCATCATGAGCTTTCAGATGACAAACAAACTCAAGCCCTTCCACAGCCACGTTGTTTGTTTCTCAGGTGCATTGTGGGAAGGCTGTGGAAAAGCTTCAGAATGACTGGTTGCACAGATGGACATATAAGGCAACGAGGTGGAAACAGTGAGATAGCAGGGACTTCTGGGGGTCTGTGAGGGCGTCGTTAGCATTATCTGGGACGCTAGTTCTGGACGTCTGAACATGAAATGGATTTTTGTGTGTTCAAATGGTCAGGAGGGCATTTTAAACAACAGCAACTGCTTTAGAAGTGTTTTAACCAAGAACTGAGCATTACCGTAGACAGCAAATCATTACAAAAAACTGCTTTTCCTCAGGCTAGACGCCACATTTAACTTTACGATGTACACTAGCATTCAAGAGTCTTCTGCTCATCATTTGATCAAGAATACTATAAAAACAGTGAAATATTAATCCAATGTAAAACAGCTGTTTTCTGGACTTCTGGGGTCTGTGAGGGCGTTGGTGGCATTATCTGGGATGCTAGATCTGTGAGGGATGTCTGAACATGAAGCAGGTTTTTGTGTGTGGGATGGGAGGGGATTTGAAAGACTGCAAACTGCTTTAAGAGTGTTAAGCAAGAACTGAGCATAATCATTAAAAACTTCCTCAGGGTAGACGCCACATTTGACTTTAGAAAAACTTCTGAGGGGAAGATGTACAGCAGAGTCTCTTCTACTCACCAAAGCTGCATTTATTTGATCACAAATATAGTAAATGTGTAATTTATTCCTGTGATCAAAGCTGAATGTTCAGCATCATTACTCCTGTCTTCAGTGTCACATGATCCTTCAGAAATCAGTATAATATGATGGTTTGATGCTCGAGAAACATTTAGTTTCTAAATATGCAAACGGTTCATCACGATATCACAATAACAGTTTACTCTTGCTCTGAGTCTGCATGTTTTGATGTGTACAGAAACTGACAGCGGCTGGACAGATATTAAAGATTAAGTGGACATTTGAATTAAATGTTGTTGGTCAATAATAAACAAGGATTTGATCTGCTGTAAAGTGTAACAACAATCACTTATTCTGTCATTGAGGATTTCTTAAGTGTTTCCTAAAAATATTAGTCATGAAAATTTTGGCCGATACCGATAATTCATTATATTTATAAAGCCGATAACCGATATATTGGCTAATAAATTAAATTTGTATAGAATTTGAGATTACAAAAACAAAAGTTTTCACCATTAAAATCAAATCCATATCCTAAGCACACAATTATAATGATGTTATGTAGTCGATATGACAAACTTGCACTGGACGTTTTCCTTTTTTGAAGTGATTCCAATCATATTTCAAATAATTCAGAAGCATCATGGTGCTGAGAATCCAGAACCCATCAACAGCGCACATCTGAAGGAAATTATTATTTATCAGCTTTAGTACATCAACCAAATTTTCTTATCGGGCAGATAACATTAAAAGTGAGCATATTACCCGATACTGATATATCCTGCATCCCAAAAAAAAAAACAACGTCTTGTTCTCGTGAATCCAGTAAGTATATCGTCACGCCCCTAATAGAAAGTTGATAAGAACGGCATTCTGGTGAGCAAACGTGTCGCTACAGCACAACAAACTGAACGTCTTTGCCTCCTAATACCCTCGTTTTTATTCGCAAAAAAAAAGAAAAAAATATCAATATGGCATCTACCCAGACTAGTCTAGACAGGATCTTGTCCAAATGTACAGTCCATCATCACCAATTATCAAACTAGTACGGCGTGAAAAAATTATTAATCTGAACTATTTCAAGAGTGAAATTGTGACTGACGTATGCATACAAGACATTTTAATACGCAAAAACAGCATAACCCCTGCACCGTAGACGAGTGGTTGTGTGTGTGTGTGTGTGTACCTCTCCCGAGTGCTGCTCTTCATGCCCCCCTCCAGCTGCGTGAGCATGTCCAGCCGCTGGTTGATCTTGGCGATGACGGCGTCTGCGGTGGCGCCGGAGGACAGCAGAGATCCTCCTGAGAGACCTCTCTTCATGCGCTCGCTGGAGCCGTACCCCCCGCTGCCCCCGAACCCGCCGCTGCCCCCCCGACATCGAGTCCTTATAGCCGTACAGGTCGTAACTGCCCGAGCCTGAGCCAGAACAGAGCACGGTCATCCACGGGACCACATCAACACAACACACACGGTTCTAGGGCTGGGCAGGAAAAACTAACATAAAATAACCTGATCCTGATCAAAATCCGGTGTATTCACTGTATGCATTTGAAATATAGAGTTTTAATGTGTATAAAATAAAGAGTTTAATATACAGGTGTGTGGCTAGTGTCTTTTTATTAATTAACCACTTGTAAACTTGTTCACTGTTCTTTTTTATAAATATAGGATTGAGTCGAATCGGGAATCGAATTCAGAGCTTGCAAACCGAACCGAACCCTCTGACTCGACACCCCAGCCCTACAGGATCCTGCCGTATTACTGCATGTAGACTGAAGCATCTCACCTCGAGACGATCCTCCTCCTCCTCCTCCTGATCCTCCCCATCCAGAGAATCCTGACCAGATGATAACACACATCTCAAACTCATCTCAAAGTATTAGGCATGCTTATCGATAACCGATATATTTGAAAGCCGATAACCGATATATTTGAAAGCCGATAACCGGTATATTTGAAAGCCGATTAACCGGTATATTTGAAAGCCGATAACCGGTATATTTGAAAGCCGATAACCGGTATATTTGAAAGCCGATAACCGGTACATTTGAAAGCCGATAACCGGTATATTTGAAAGCCGATAACCGGTATATTTGAAAGCCGATAACCGGTATATTTGAAAGCCGATAACTGGTATATTTGAAAGCCGATAACTGATATATTTGAAAGCCGATAACCGGTATATTTGAAAGCCGATAACCGGTATATTTGAAAGCCGATAACCGATATATTTGAAAGCCGATAACAGATATATTTGAAAGCCGATAACCGGTATATTTGAAAGCCGATAACAGATATATTTGAAAGCCGATAACAGATATATTTGAAAGCCGATAACCGATATATTTGAAAGCCGATAACCGGTATATTTGAAAGCCGATAACCGATATATTTGAAAGCCGATAACCGGTATATTTGAAAGCCGATAACCGTATATTTGAATGCCGATAACCGATATATTGGGCGATAAATCAAACTGATTTATTTCTTGAGAACCTGATTACAAAAACAAAAAAAGTCTCACCATTAAAAGCCATGTCCTAAGCACACAATTATATATTATATCTCATAATTGTATGTAGCTAGGGCCCTATCATTTCTGCGTTCACGGAAGGAATCGAGGAATTGGCAAATTAACACGGAATCTAGCGTTAATGCGGAATTTTACATATTTGGAAAGAAAATTCTGTTGTTGTGTGGGAGAAGAACGCATGTCTGGGGTAAATGCAGAATCTGGGCGACAACCCCTCCCGTCATTTCTGATCGGGGGATCTCTTCAGTCGATTAACCGGATTTCTATGACGGAATGAGCCATAGACGCTAATTCTGGCGGGCTCTGGTGTGCCAGGGTTCGTGCGTCTGACCCGCCTCGCCATAGGTTCGGTTCGTGCAGTTGCTGCAGCCAATGACCACGCTAGACGCTCAGCTATGTGTCTGCTGTGCCGCTGCACTGCGATTTAACCAGTTAACATAACCATTCATATTTTAAAGCTCATAACCATAAATATGTTGTTGTTACTTGAAGGTTGCATCATGCGGTATTTGTCCTGAAAGGTACAGAGTAAATGTCCCGTTTGTTACCTCAATAAATTTAAGGTCATTCCTATCTTATTTGTATATTTTAATAATTAGCCTAACACTAAAAGCACACTCTTTTTACAACTAAAATAACAGTAGAGGGTAAAAAAAAAGGAATTTTCAAAAAATTTAAAAACGGAATTTGGTAAAAAATAAAACTGATTTTATAGGGCCCTATGTAGTGGACATGACAGACTTGTGTTGCACTGAACTATTTTCCTTTTTGAAGTGATTACAATCATATTTCAAACAATTCATATTTCATGTTGAACAGAGCGCATCTGAAGCGTCTCAGCTGAAGGAAATAATACACTATTTTAAGGATCACAATGATTGATAAAGCAAGATCACTCTAGTTTACACTCTATTATCAAGTAAAAGTCTGTTCGTATAGCCTAACTATAAACGCTCGAGCTTCACGAGTCTTTCTGCGGTCAAATCTGACCTGATTTATCAAGGAAACGCAAGAATAACGTTGATATTGTTGGTAATATTTCAGCTGGACGGACGCAGGTTTACTTGACTATCCAGACATCATTTATTAGAAAAAATCACCAGTATCAAATATGATCATCAGGCTTATTTGTTCATCTCTCAATCATCAGTGTATTATATAAATACAAAGCATAAAACTAAGCATTAAATATCATTAACATTGATATGAATTTAATGTCGGTTATAAAACTCTGTTGTTTTACATTACAAGCATTTGAATTTATTTTTTTTCGTCCAAAAAAATATGTTTGTCCAAACATGAACGCTTAACTGACCAGGCCAGTGTCCAGTGTAATTAGGGGGGCGGGGCATTCACTCCAAATAACATTTGATTGGTCAGAAATGTAAATCTGACCCTTTAGACATGATGATGTTAACTATAATTCGGTCTGTTTTCCTGAGAGAAAACGTATAACTAGAGTTGAATGTGTATATATAGGTAACGTTACACTAGACATGAATTTAAAGCCACAAAAGAACAATAGCATGAGGTCTTTTAAGATGGCAGTACACTCATCTGTGTTAATCTGCAGGATTTACAGTTATATATCCAAACAATCAACCGAATTATCGAACAATGGAGCAGCAGAATGGACACGGCAGCCATTTTACGACAAAACGCCCCCCATTTCCCCGACCCAACACTCCGTGTCTGTTTGATGACCGTGTGGAGAGAAGATATGGCGATTCTTCCCTTTCGATTCGCCATTTTAGACGCTAAACCTGAACTCGGTGAACTCGAGCAATCGGGCCTCGTGTAAAACATTCCACTGCAGAAAATCACTCAAGAATAAATGTTATTAGCTCGATCAATTTAGCAATACGTGTTTCGAAAAGCGCGTTCGTGTGCGCGCTTCCGCAAGCAGACAATAACAATGGAATTTACGTCAAGATTTACAACAATCGATGAAATTGCTCTTTAAAATTTAAATACTCACACAAAAAGCAAACAAAACGGATTAATAAAGTCTGTATGAATGATTAAAACGCGTTTTCCGCTTCATTTCGACCTGCGCCATTTCACGCACACAGCGAATCATCGAACTGCGTTACTCAAACACAGAGTCATACATGATGCCAGCATACACACGATTACATTAAACACATATAGATGCTTTACTGAAGTGAATAAAGATTAAATCACTAACCTGAAGAATATCCTCGATCCATCCTGCTGCAGTGTTTAGTGTAGGTGTGACTGAAAGCGAAGCGGGTCAGGCCAGTATCAGACCGCGCAGACTCCGCCCACTGAGGGGCGTGCTCACGTGATTGATGTGTGAACGAACCAATGATCGACTTGCAGCGGCCGGAAACAGCATTAATTATTTCAAAACAAAAGTGTGTGTTTCACTGTCTGGGATTTAAAACGGCGATAGTCAGCATTAGGTGCTTCAGTTTAACATTTAAAGACATAATAAATACGTCTATGGTTTCATTGATATGTTAGATAAAGCACATTGTTGTTGCTGTTTTTAATAGATTGAGGAACTGATTTACTGGCGTCAGGATCTTGCTTTATCATCATTGTGATCCTTAAAATAACACATTTGTGTATGGAAAATGAGTATTAACAATTCAAACGACAAATATGAACTGGTTGTCTCATTTATACAGAAAATTACTTTACATTTAATTTCATTTGTGTAAACCTGCAAGAGTGTATTCAGCCAAAATCTGATTTTATAAATAATGTTTATTAAAATTCCACAAAATAGACAGAATTTCAGGAGAGCAAGTAAAAAGACTATCTCACAGAACACCATCTGATATATAAAAGAGTATCCAAACAGACAAAAGAGTGATTCAGAGAATACAAGAGCATTTTTGGTCCCCACATTTCTTAAACGTACACTTTATAAGATAAATAAAGAGGTGTAAATACACTGTTTAAATACTAAACTACAGCTCAAAATCCCAAATCATTTTGGCCTTTATAATATAACATTATCTCTGTCGAGATGCACTTTGATTCGCTTGTTAGTGTTTCGCAGAAACACACGAAACTGTAACATACACAGACATCAGAAAATCCTTCATGTTGAACAGCCCCAGACGAGAAACAGAGAACAGCCAGAACCAGTAGTGTGAGGAACATGATCATAAACCAGAGAGAACCATGATTTCACGGTGAGATTGCATAGATCCGAGCGGATGTGCAGAGCCGGATCTGGCGTTCAGGACACCGACGGACGCAGTCTCTTCGCCGCCTGCTCTTCCACCGCAAACGTGTAGTTATACTGCAGAGAAACAGCTGAGACTCACATCGGCTACACACACACACGGCTTTCAAAATAAAAGTCCTCCGCCGAGCCAGAGACACACATCTCTGCATTGTTTTAAAATCATGTAAGTGTTGCACAGGATCTCACCTCGTTCTCGATGTCCTGCACGGATTTGATTCGGATGTCACTCAGTGTGATCACAGACACCTGACACACACACACACACACACACACACACACACATCACAGTTCAGCAAGCAGTTATTCTTGGTCACTTGATTGTGATTGGCTAATGAAAGCATGCCGTGGTCAGAGGTTCCCCAAGCTAAAACTAGCGACTCTTTCTCCTCACATAATAAAATAATTGACATAGTAAAAAAGTATAGGGAATGATTTTGTTCATGTGCCATAATGACCAGATGATTGCATGTTGATGAATGATGCAGTGACCTCTGACCTTTGTGTTTGACTGAGCCTCAAACTTGGGGTGTAGAGTGAAAGGAACCCCATCCATCGCTGAGGGAACAAACAGACAAGAGTGACGGATGTTTTTACTCATACCACATGTGATTTATATGAGGAAAGGATGATGTTGTAAGTTTGCCTGTTGCTGTACCTGTGATACCATAGATGTTGCTATGGTTACCGCTGTCATACACTCCCTCTGTTGGCTTGCTCATGTCAAGCTTACTGCGCCGACGGCTGACTTTCGGTGGGATATTGTGAGGGTTGCTATGGAGACAGACAAGACAGTCAGAGCGAGAAAGGAACCACATAGCAACACCCTAAACATCCTAAAAACTACACAGCAAAACCCCATCAATCATGTTAAATCCCACATTGCAACACCCTAACAACCAACCTGAATTATCTAGAAACGACACAGCAACACCCTATCAATCACCCTAAAACCCACATAGCAACACTCTAGCAACCAGTGTAAAAACCCTAGAAACTACACAGCAACACCCTATTAATCACCCCAAAACCCACACAGCAACACCCTAGAAACTACACAGCAACACCCTATTAATCACCCCAAAACCCACACAGCAACACTCTAGCAACCAGCCTGAACACCCTAGAAACGACACAGCAACACCATTTTAATCACCCTAAACCCCACATAGCAACACCCTAGTAACCACCCTGAATTATCTAGATACTACACAGCAACACCCTATCAATTATCCTAAAACCCACATAGCAACACCCTAGCAACCACCCTGAATTATCTAGAAACTACACAGCAACTCCCTATCAATCACCCTAAAACCCACATAGCAACACCCTAGCAACCAGCCTTAACACCCTAAAAACCAGACATCAACGCCCAAACCACAACCCCAAACACCCTAAAATCCACATAACAACACCCTAGTAACAAGCCTGAACATAATAGAAACCTCATAGGCATAGCAACACCCTAGCAACCAGCTGGAAGACTGTAAGGCTGCAGGTTGTGTGACCTACAGCTCTTCAGTCAGCACTAGACTACAGCAAGATCAAACACCGAGCCACTAAACATGCGGTGAAGCGGCGGAGAGGATTCTGACTCCGTACTCCGCTCTCGACACTGATTTAGCAGTCTAATCCCCCAGACACTGGAGTGTGCTGGCGTGAGGCGTACCTGGGTGTGAGAGGCAGCGGGGGTCCGGGTCCGTCCAGGGAGAGACTGCGCAGGTCCAGACTGACACTGCGAGGCTTGGCCTGAGGAGCCGGGCTGGAGAACTGGCCCTTCAGACACCACACCACGAAACCATTCATGTCCCTGACGCACACACAGCCAAACAAACACTTAAAGGATAGTTCACCCAAACATTTAAATAAAGTTGCGCTCTACACTTAAAGGATTAGTTCACTTTAAAAAACACTTTTGCTGATAATTTCCTCACCCCGATGTCATCAAGATGTCCATGTCTGTCTTTCTTCAGTGGAAAAGAAATGAAGGTTTTTGATGAACACATTTCTCCATATAATGGACGTCAATGGGCCCCAAACGGGTCAAGGTCCAGATGACAGTGTCAGCGCCGCTTCAACGGGCTTTACACGACACCAGACGATGAATACGGGTCTTATCTAGCGAAACCATCGTCATTTCACAAATAAATAAACAAGTTTAAGTTTTATAAGCACAAGTTCTGTGATGCGCGTTCGTGACGTCATGTAATACGCAGTTACGCTGTAAAGGTCGCGCTTGACGAGTCAGTGTTTACAGATGTGCGGAAGGAGGACCATACACACATATTCAAATGTCTTTGTGTCAGTTTATCGGTTAAATGCCCATCTCGTGTGTATCCTGGTGTTGGAATATTAAAAAGCCTAAAAGAATATTTTCGTCAGGATAGAAATGTTTCACTTTTCACAGAAGCGTGACCTTTACAGCGTAACTGCGTATCACGTGACGTCACGAACGCGCATCACAGAACAGAGCAAGGCGAGCGCTTGTGCTTATAAAACTTAAACTTGTTTATTTATGTGTGAAATGCCGATGGTTTCGCTAGATAAGAGCCGTATTCATCGTCTGGTGTCGTTTAAAGCCCGTTGAAGCGGCGCTGACACTGTCATCTGGACCTTGACCCGTTTGGGGCCCATTGACGTCCATTATATGGAGAAATGTGTTCATCAAAAACCTTCATTTCTTTTCCACTGAAGAAAGAAAGACATGGACATCTTGATGACATCGGGGCGAGGAAACTATCAGCACAAGTTTTTTTAAAAGTGAACTAACCCTTTAAGTGTAAACCGTATGTTTATTTGGCCGGACGCTAGTTATTTTACTTTATCAAGTTTTAAATATGGATATTTTTTCTTAAACAAGCGCATGGCTTTGCTTCAGAAGTACATGAATAGATGCACTTTTATGGACTTCAAAACAGAAACGGTCCATTCACTGCCATTATAAAGCTTGGAAGAGCAGGACATGTTTTAATATAACTCAGATTGTGTTTCGTCTGACAGAAGAGTGTCGTATACACTAGGATGGCTTGAGGGAGAGTAAATCATGGGCTGATGTTCGTTTCTGGGTGAACTGTCCCTTTAACGGTCCGAATAGAGCGCCTGAAATAAAAAAAACGTATGACGAAAGGTCTGGTATTAAAGCGGCGAGCCAGCATGTAGCGAGTCTCACCCCAGGCAGGTGTACCGCTGCACCATGGTCTTGTTCTTCGCCGTCAGTTTGAGATCGAGAACCACCATCGCAACGCTGCCCACTGGAACTATCTGCACACAGATGCGCTTCTTCTTCGTGACAGACGCCTCTACACACACACACACACACACACACACAGGTTACTCTTCCACAGCACGTCAGAAGGTCACGAGAAGCAGATCTGTCCAGTGAACCGTCTTACTGGGCTCCAGGTATTCTGGGATGTAACAGTAGCCGGGAGGAATCGACCTCTTTCTCCGACTTCAACAGCACATCCGCCACGACCATCCCGCCGGACAGATCCTACGAGACGAGGCAGGACGGGATTGGGTGAATTGCTTATTGCTTGAGTGAATAAACCCTTTAACGCATCTTACCTTAGTGTAACACAGGAAGTATCCCGATTTCATCGCAAACCCCCGGATGAAGTTAGCGGAGCCTCCATCTTCCGTCTGACCGATCTAAAACATACATGCACACGGTTAGTGACATCATATGGCCATGTGACCGCAGGTGTGAGTGGTTGTCATGGTTACCAGGTTGAAATGACTGGGGCAGGTGGTGCTGTTAGACGCCCAGGCCACTGCCGTGATGGGCCTGCTGGAGGCGCCAGGACGGATCGTACGTAGACATCTACAGACAGACACACCATCAGACTTTATTAATGAAGCGCTTGTAATTACCAGAGTCCAACTTGTAAAAAGCATTAAAATCCTTGGAGAATGAATTCCTAATTAAGTTACAACTTGTAAAAAGGGAATTTTCGGAGAACTCCAACTTGTACCACCTGACCGCTGCAGATTGTTGATGGCGTTACAAAATATTGTTGATGGTGTTCCCATAGAAACGCATAATTCTGAGTCGGAGGCCGTGACGCTACGAGTATAACGTCACGTGACGTGTTTTATGGTAAATATGGTATGACGTGAACTCAGCATCATTATGACCGCTTCAAAACTTATAGGAACACGAGTAAACATAAGATCATCATCAATAAAAACTCTCCAGGATCGAAAAGAATCTCACGTTAAAATATATCTCACGTATATCAGTTAATCACACGTTTAATAACGTTACTGGTGTATCAGCTCGATGAGGCGCGATCATCTTATTGTTTCATTAGTTTCAAACTCACGATATAATCAACATTAACACCCGCATTTAAACATTAACCTGGTTTATAAGCGGCTTTAATAAACACGTGAGGCGAAATTCAGTACTTACTGCTGCTGGTTATGAAGTTTATTCTCGATTCAAAAGAGTGAAACTGAACTCAACTCCCTCTCACAGTCAAAAGAACAGGAAGAACCTACCGACTACAACTCCCATGATGCACAGCGACGCCGTCAAGGAGGACTGCGCATGCTCAGAGAGGGGATCTTTTTCGCACGGTTCTAAACTAGTTTCTCAGCGGACTTCCTCACGATTTACATGTACATTTAGTCTTTTAGCTGACGCTTTTGTCCAAAGCGACTTACAACTTACAAAGATGACTTAAAATGATTCAAAATAAAGACAAAATAGCTTTGAAACAACTAAAAATCAAGATATTTTTTATTTTACCTCAGCACCTCAATACCTTTATTTTTTCCTTTGAAGAATAAAAAAAAAGCCTGGAAAAAGTCATGCAAATCTTAAACTCATAAAATCTTACAACTTCATTGGCATTTTTATACATTTTATGAAAGTATATTTGTCTAGTTATGCTAAGTTCTAAAATATCTGGTAAAAAAAAAATTGTGAGTTAAATATATTTTTTAAATGCTTATCCTTAAATCATGACCATGAAATGAAAATGTAAACTACAAAAAATTAATATAATTTAAAATATTTAAATAACTATAACAGTACCCTCAATGATAATAATATAACACTAAATTAATAAATGAAAGGTAAAATAAATTATGATTAAAGGAATAATATTTAGAGAAGCATAATATTTATTTCTAGTTTCATATTGGTTGATTTTTGCTTTACAAATTGTATTCATTTAATTAAATATGTTAATAACCATATTAATTGGCAGAGTTTGCATATAAATAAATAAAAATGACAAGACCTGATACATGTATTTTCTTTATTTATTTGATTTTTACAGACAAACATTCAGAAGGTACAAGTCATAACATTTGTTAATTTCCCCCCCCCCCCCAAACGAAGGACCTTTCAGAAACTGAAGATGCATTTTTCCACTTAGCAGAGTAAAATAAGACCAGTAAACGTTCACATGCGTCGGTCATGCGGAATCATCCGTGCGGAGAACAGCCGCGGCGCTACCATTGGGCCCGGGTGGGCCTGGGCCCACCCATTTTAGGTCCGGGCCCACCCATTTTGACCCAGTTCATCCAATAAGCAGCCAGAGGAAAGCTTTGAGTGAAAGCGCCAATCAGCGGCTTCTACCCCACGTGTGGACTCTTAAGCCTGCCCACAGGCTGCATCGTCACCATCAAGCGATCCAATGAAATGAATGACTTTAGCGCGAAAGCTTTTCAAGCAAGCTCAATGAGACAGACACATACAGTAGCTAATATGAAACGCAAAACAAAACAAAGCAGCTTATTTTCATTTCAATTCAGCAAAAAATGCTCAGAGGAGCTGGACCAGGAGGAGGAAACTCCGTCCTGCTCGGCCGCCCTTTCCCCAACAAGTCCTCCAGTAGCCACCCCCTCACACCAGCAAGGCAAGTAAGGTTAGGCCGCCCGCAAAGGCTGTCTGTATCAGGGATTAAAGTTCTCCGCCGCTACGACGGATTTCTGTTAATTGCAGGGTTCCCGCCTGTCCTAATTTTTTTTATTCACTTTTCATAATTTTAAGGCCGTAAATATGCTTACGTTTCTCAAATAGTGTAATAAATGTCTTAATTTCAGTTTGAATAGGTCTTAAATTAAGGAAAGATGAAGTGTAGCCTATTTACATTACTGAGGGGGATGTGATCAAAGCCTGGAGTGGAGCGAAAACACTTTCCTCTCTCCACTCTAAGCGTTCTGTAATCACTCAGCTCTGACTCCACTCCGGGTTTTCCATCCCCGTACACGGGAAAAACTGCTCCATGTTCAACTTCACCTCATTTTAAAAGTTATTCAAATATGTTTGTTTTTTATCTCATGAATTTCTGAATTTATAATAATATAATATTTATAATATTGTATGTAACGGTTTGGAAAAGTATTCTACACGTTTAATAAATAGAATAATATAGCAGTGAATGCGCCTAGGCCTAGAGAAATGCACATTTGGATTAAGAGAGTCTGTTTCTATTCGTATTGAATAGTTGTGCATTGATTTGTATCGAATTTGAATTTCAAGCTTTATAGCTAGTCTATTTAGGATATAGAATGCCTGTGAAGTAAAAAAAAAAAACATTTTATGAGACACGCTCCAGTTAATGTGCAATCCAATGTCGCGCCGGCACCTCGTCTTGATTACATTGTCGGCTATATTTGCTTCTCATTTATTAAATCTAGGCAATTATTTTATGAAACATAGATTAAAATTAAGATACAATTTATACAAAACGAAATTCACTTTAAAGAAACTTTTACTCATTTCATTATTCTGAAGAAATAAGCTACAGGATAAATCATTTTTGATCGTTTTTTCCTGCTGTTTGTGTTTAGCAGCTGTGTCAGTTTCAATGCTGCTGTTATTTCATGTCGACGATATGTTCTTCTGTCATTCTGAATTTATAAGAAAGATGATTGGTAAATAAATGGAGAGAGAGAAACAGACCCTCCAAATATATAATTCCGTTTCAGTCTTTTTGTGTAGCCTATTGAACGTTCAAAAGAGATCAATGAAGTTATGTTTACTGCCAAGACAAGAGGACAGCGACACAAGAGAGTTTTATTTCTCATGCCATTTAATCATGTTTTTGCGTGCATATACGCACTGTAAACCCCTTGGGTAGGATTAGGGGTGCGGAGTGCCTGCCTATTACACGCCATAAAGTGCGTACCATATGCACGCGAAAACTGTGTGTCATGCGCAGGCAAAAAAACCAAAAACATTTTTGGCGTATAAATGACACGAGAAATACAATTCGTGGTATAGATACGATCATACGCACTTTCATTAGAACGTGTTGCGTAGGTAGGCTACGTGGTCGCTGTCCTCAGAAAAGCGCTGAAACGGAGATGAAGGGGACTATTTGGCTTATTTTAACTGGCCCATCCAGTTTTCTGGAGGCCCACCTACAATCAAAATCCTGGCGCCGCTACTGGCGGAGAAACACACGAGGTCTCCCAGGAGTTAACCGGCGTGTGGTTGGTCGCTGTCCCGGGCCGTCCGGATGAAGTGCATCAGCGTGAGCTCGTACAGCACCTGGTGTCCGTTGTTCCAGGTGTACAGCGCTCGCGTGCGCGGGTTGTAGTCCAGCATGGAGATGTGCGAGTACAGGTTGTGGAAGGGGATGTCGGTGTACTCGTAGGACGCCGTGTCCGTGTGGAAGCTGAAGTGGACCTTCGCTCCGGCCAGGTGTGAGTCGGTGACGTACAGCGTCCCGCAGATGAGGAAGGCCTCGCCGGCGCTGCGCTTGGGGAAGCCGGTGTCCCAGGAGCGCTGGACCTCGAGTGTGTGCGGGTGGAGCCGGCTCAGCACCAGGGTCCCGGCGTGAGGGGTGGAGCTGTACACGGCCCACAGGCCCAGCTCGTCCACCATGAGGTCGATGTCGGACGAGCCGCCCCACGAGTACGGGAAGGTGTTGTTGAAGCCGGCCTGGTGGAGCGGCTGCTGGTGCTGGACGACACCCGACGCCAGGCTATAGCGGATCAACACGTTACTGTGGTGTTTGGTGTAGTACAGGGAGCCGTTGTACACCACGTGACCCGTACCTGAGACACACACACATTACACTGTTAATGGATAGATAGATAGATAGATAGATAGATAGATAGATAGATAGATAGATAGATAGATAGATAGATAGATTAGATAGATAGTCATTCATACCTGCCCACGGGTGAGGAAGATGATGGATGATGAAGTTCTGTCCATTAGCGAAGTCATAGAGCGACTGATACTCCACCAGACGCCTGCCCTTCAAATACCCATCCATCACCCACACCTACACACACACACACACACACACACACACACACACACCTTTAAAATAAGCGAAAACAGCGAAAAATCAAGATCTTTTTGATGAATATGAAGAACGTCTAGTAACGTGTAACGCCTCATTAGTAACCTAGACGTTCCCTATCAGTCAGTCACGTTTGGTGTTACATCAGAACTGAACTGATTAATTGTGATCCCTATGGAGGACGCAACGACTGCTACCCCTTCCAGCGCACCGAGTGCGCTCGTTCGTGACCGAGTCCAACTCCACACCGAGAAAAGAGATCCTCTGCACAGGGGAGAATTTGCTCTTTTGCCAGTTGACCCAAAGTCCGAAGCGGCTGAGGTGCGTGAGCCCCATATCCCTGTGTTTGCATAACTGATCTTGAGATTGGGCCAGTATGAGCCAGTCATCTAGATAGTTAAGGATACGAAAGCCCTCCTCCTTCAATGGAGTCACGGCGGTCAGGTCTTCATAAAGACGCGGGGTGACCGGGACAGGCTGAAGGGCTTGTACTGATGTGCCCATCCCTCGAACGCAAGGCCCAGAAACGGCCCGTGTTGATGTAGGATCGAGACATGAAAGTATGCGTCCTCTAGGTCGATCGCTACAAAACAATCTTGGCTGCGAACGCACGTAAGAATGCGTTTCTGCGTCAGCATCTTGAACAGGAGCTTGTGAAGGGCCGAGATCAAGACGCACAGGTCCATGATCGGTCGTAACCCACCGCCTTTCTTGGGCACAAGGAATTATGGGCTGTAAAACCAAACTTCATGTCGGCTGAAGGGACCAGCTCTATCATGTCCTCAGGCAATAGGACTGCGATCTCCGCACGCAGAACAGGATTATCCTTGAGCATCAGTGAGTGTGGTGGTGGCACAACCCTTGTCCACCTCCAGAGATGGCGGTCCTGGACCACTAATGTGGACACTGTCTGCCCCAGGGACTGGACTTGGACTTGTATACACGCAGGGTTCCATGGCTTGCAGGGCGGAGGGGGCCTGTCCAGTATCACTGTATTTTTATGACATCACTGCGGACTTCAGCTCCTCATCACATGTTCTGTCCTATCAAATTCTCTCTAGAATCTAAAGTGTCCCGCCCCCTATGCTATAAACACCATCTGGCCAAAGAGACTGTTGACAGACATGCAGCACTATGGGTTGGAGTGTGTGTTCGTTTGCTCAAACGCTCAAGTTTTATTCCGTTTTCCAACTGTACGTTGGTTGGGAATGAAATGGACATCTCTACTGTTGAATCCAGCGTATCATCAGCGCTCGGATTCACTTCCATGGTGCTGTCAGTCTGTGAGGTAAACTAAACGTTATTGACTATTTGAAAAGGGGGAGGAGCCATTCAATATGTTCCGCCATAGCTTCCTGTTTCAGTGGAAATTACGTCAACGCAACAAACAAAGCTGCGTGTTCCAAGGCCGTTCAGTGGGTCATTAAAGCCCTTGGATGGAAGACGTGGATGACCCCGCTGGGTGGCAGCACTTTGAGGGCACAACTGCACACTCCACCCGTGGGATCTCTACGTACACTTTGACCGCCCCGCCATCAAGGGTAGTGAGAGCGAAGGAGGCAGCGGAGTGGCTTCAGGCAGAAAAAGGTGCACTCCACGACCTCCTTGTGCACTTCCAGTAAGAAAGGCACTAGAGGACTCTAGCCCACCTTCCGATGCAGCAATCGACATCCGGTCATCCGCGGGAGTCCCGAATAACATGCTGTGACCTCCATGAGAAGGCCCAGAAATCACAGCCGGATTCATCACAAGTGGCCTTGTGCTGTGCAGAAGAACCAGATCTGGGAATAGCAAAGGGAACTCACGGCACAGAGCTCGTGGCTGTCAGACGGGGCCAGGAAAAGACCGCATCCAGAAACACACGGGTGGAATGACATCTTAAAAACGGTGCAACGTCACACCTGTGTTTACTCTTTTAGGGAAACTGCTCTTTAGACGTTGAAGCACTCAGCAACCGCGACTCCACTGGAACACGCCGTCACACCAACACACGGATGGGAACCCTCTTGTTCTACTACACAGGAACGATGAATGAAGAGCAGAGTGAATCAATGTCCACGTGGCTCCGAATCGAAAGCTTAATGTGAGTTTTGCCTTATATAGCCGGAAGCGGGGGAGTGGCTTGCGATGCAAATCTCACTTCACAATGTGCATTCTGTTACCACTCTCAGGTGAGATCCCAATTCATCAGGTCAGTCCTGACATAGCGTCGAGCGTGACTGATGATAGAGAACCAGGATTCTTACCTGGAACATGGATATATTTCTCTAGTCTGGTTAAGTACAGACGTGTTGTGTGTAGGATCAGATCTTTTACATACACGATTGTCTGAACTGTCAATCATGGTGTCCATCATCCATGATCCGAAGCGTGAGCCTGAAGATCTGACGGTGAGCGGAGCGCTGATACCCGTCAACCTGCCACAACCTGACAACACACACACACACACACACACACACACAGACACACACACACACAGACACACACACACACTGTAAAAGTAGAGCAAGGTCATGGGTTCGATCCCCAGGGAATGAATGAACCAATGCAGTGTAAGTCACTTGAGATGAAGTGTGTGTGTAATGCAGGAGTGTGTGTGCAGATACCCAGCTGGCTGGAGCAGGTGTGCAGGTGTTGCTGCAGGACGGACGAGCGCTCCTGCAGACGCTGATAGTGCCGGAGAGTGAAGAGTTCCTGCAGGACGGACAGAGAATCCTCGAGTCTCCCCAGCTCCTCCTTCAGAGACTCCAGCTGCCCCGCATCCGCCCGCAGCCGCCCCGTCAGCGCCTGCAGGGGGCGACACTGAGACACGCTCCAGCGCAGATCCTGTGGAGGAACACACTGCTAACTGTGGGACCTTATATAGACATGCGTGTGCCTTTACAAATCATGTCCAATCAACTGAATTGACCACAGGTGGACTCCAATGGAAACAGGAGATGCA
>JARPMJ010001537.1:75000-77500 GCA_033366665.1 Phoxinus dragarum | reverse complement strand
ATTAAATCACGAAAGAAAGAGCAGACAAGTACTTAATTCTGTGTTTACATCACATTTAGAAAGAATGATGATTTCTACAAATATGCCACCAAAACTACGACCTGAGGAGCTTTAGCACTCTCTCCCAATACAGTTATATTTTCAGTCAGAGAAACAGAGGAAGCTCCCGAAACTTTGTTTTTTTTAAATGACATATGCGGAGCTAAATATGGATATCAGACAGTCTGGTATAAAGAGACGAGATGTACTGACAGATCAAATAAAAAACATGATTATGATAGCCTATATGATTTGTCAGATTTCTTCAAGCGGTCGTATTTACCATGTTTACTATTGTAATGGTTAGCGCGCATAGTCTTTTGCATCACATATAAATATTTCTGCCTTATACGGTGATCAGAAGTTATTCAATGATGAAAGTGAGTTTTGAGCTAAAATGATGTTAAAAGTCTTTAATGCTGATGTTTGCTGGTATAGAATCATCCGGCGCTGGCGTCTCCAGACTCTGGTAAACTCTTCCTCTTTTCATAACCACTCTTTAAGCCCGAGCTGGCCCGCTTTGGACCAAGGTATTCGTCGGCCAGAAACCCTGACCATTGGCCCAGAGGAAGCCCCAACAAGGCCCGATCAAGCCCCGGAAATGACAGTGGAAATGCGACTGGCCCTGGCACAACACTGGCACACACTGGCACACACTGGCACACACTGGCACACACTGGCACACACTGGCACACACTGGCACACACTGGCCGCACGCTTTTGGCCCGACAGTGGAAATGCGGCTAATAAAGGCATCTGTTAAATTCATACAATGGTGGCGAACTCAGCCGCATGCTAACACTCTTATGCTAATACATGTCAAAACATGATTGAAATCACACAAATGAGATGAAACTCGGTGTGTGTCACCTGGCTGCCTTTAGATCCCTTCTGTCCCATGGATCCCTGAAACACAGACACATACAGAAGCTGTGACACCGGAAACAAACCCGAACGGCATACAGAACGCCCTGATGGGCCTGAAGACTAGACTTACAGAAAGTCCCGGTGGTCCCGGTGGTCCATTGAGTCCTGGAGGTCCAACTGGACCCTGTCAGCAGAGACACAGTGAAGTCATCTTCTTGTATGCGTTTGTAAATGTGTGTATATTAGTGTGTGTGTTCACCTCCTCTCCTTTGGCTCCCTGCGGCCCCTGGTTTCCCGGCAGTCCTCGATCACCTTTCTCTCCGAACTCCCCCGGCGGCCCGATCAAACCAATCAGACCGCCATGACCCTGAAGCACACACACAGGTATAATCACGTGTATTTCCAGTGTGTGTGTGTGTGTGTGTGTGTGTGTGTGATGACGTACCTTCTCTCCTTTCCTGCCCGGATCTCCCTTCAGTCCTGCCAGTCCGGCGGGGCCCTGTACACATGCAATGACATCATCAGTCTGACATCATATTAAAGATCAGCGCATGAGGAGTGATTAATGACGCGTTACCATCGGCCCCGGGGGTCCCGAATGACCTGGGGGTCCGTTCAGCCCTTGTTCTCCTACAGCAGAGAGAGAGAATGTGAACATGTATTTAGATATTTTCTGCCGACTGTAATGATATTACTGGATTATAAGGCTGTTTTATAAACTCATGACTTCATTACATGTTCCTCATGAAACTGCAGAGTCACGTGGGTTTGAGTAGAGAAAGTTTAATATGAGTCTGTTGAAAACCATTAACAAAACGTAGGAAAGAAGCTCACCGCTGGTCCAGGGATTCCTGGAAGCCCCTGAGGTCCGGCCTTCCCAGAGTTCCCCTGACCGCCACCGGCCCCGGCTTTCCCATGAGGCCCTCGTATCCCGGAGCTCCCTGAACACGGACAGAGATCCAGTGTCAACAATTCACCTTTGGCTAAGCCCCCGCCCCCCGTAGTTACTGTTGCTACGTCCGTCAACTTCATCTGGGCTCTGGTTTGGTATCAACATGGCTTATGCTGTGACGCTCTTCCTGCTGAAATGTTATCAAACTTTTATAAAGCAGCAAATAAAGTGTCGGATAGAAGTAGGCAGAAGCGGCTCAGTGTGCGTTCGAAGGATATATTCAAGACATACCGGAGAAACGCAAGCAACAACACGGCATCCAAATAGAGGCAAAAGCATAACGGTCACAGTCAAAAAATGAACCAGAGCATATCCTAATCGAGATGGAGACTGGGACTCACAATATCAAGAGCAACACTGTTCGCTGACTGGGGTTACGCTGACTGAGGACGTAATATCCTGCCCAGACCCAAAATATGAGACGCCTGTGTTAAAGTCAATGGAGCGCTGTGAACAAGTGTCGGACCGCTGTGGAGCTCGATCTTGGCTGCGCTGTGATTGGTCAATCTACATTCTAGGGTGTGGCTTAGCCAAAGGCGAATTCAAGTGAACGTGAAGGACAACAGGAGGACCATTAGTTCCCTCGAACATCCTCTCAGATCTCATTCAACAGTTTACTAGAACTGAGTGTTTGCTTCTGCT
>JARPMJ010001537.1:60000-70000 GCA_033366665.1 Phoxinus dragarum | reverse complement strand
TGTACGTGTAAAAAATCAGTCTAGAACATCTCCAGGTCATAAGCCCTCTGTGTTTTTGTGAGATTACAGAATGAGGTCACATACAGAAGGTCCAGGGGGCCCGATCGGCCCCGCCCCGCCCTTTAATCCAACCGGCCCCTAAACAAGAGAGCACAGGTCACATGACAACACTGGCCAATCGGAAGGAGTCTGATGGAGAACATATAATAACGTAAAGAGTCACTGGCAACAATCATAAAACAGGCGGATACAGTATTGTTACCATGGCACCCGGCGCTCCACGACTCCCGCGGAAACCCTTCAGACCCGCTGGACCGTTCTTTCCTGAAGTACCCGAACCTCCAGGGTCGCCCTGATGACCGAACACATGTTATGATGAGATGATGGAGGGAAAGCTCAGACAGAAGGAATGATTGTGTCACCTTTGCTCCCTCTTTCCCAGCGGTTCCAGGTAAACCTTGCTCTCCGGCTGGTCCTGCGGAGCCTGGGTGTCCTCTCTCTCCCATCGGTCCGGTTTCTCCTGTATTACCCTGGAAACGAAGTCACAGCCAGTGGGAACAACAGCTGTGGTCATTAGTTTAAACAAAAAACTAAAAAACAAGAATCCACCCAGTTATGAAGACTTCCTCAACGATCCCTGAACGATGAACTCACCTGCGGCCCAACGACGCCGGATGGTCCCGGAGGACCCGTCTTTCCTTGGAAACCCTGTCGGGAACCAACACGTCACACACCAGATCAACAACAGACCATCACAACTAGGGTTAGGAATCGGAAAAATCCAATTGAGGTTTTAGTCAAAGCAACTAATATGTGTTGGCCTACAAGAATACATCATGGCTGAATCCGAAATCACCCCTAAACCCTCATTCACTATTCCCGACGTTAGCCCACTAATACTGTTCACTTGAAGGAGTGAATGAAATAGAGCGATTGAACTCGGACAGCCGTTAAGCATGCAACGGTGGTACACTCATTATTGCGGTGCATTGTGGGATAGAATGAGTGCACTCAGTAACATCCACTAGGGTTTCGACACCACTACAAATGCCAGTCCCCTTAGGCCCCATCCACACTACTGCGTTTTCGTTTAGAAGCGGAGACCTTCTGCTACGTTTGCTCCTCCCGTCCAGACTACAACGGCAGAAACGAAGACCTAAAATGGAGAAGTTTAGAAACGCTGCCGACCCCGTTTTGCGTTTTGAATCTCCGGAGGGCGTTTAGTGAAGACGGTCAAACCGGAGGACTTTAGAAACGCTGACGCAGAGGCTCACGCTCGGCTCTATGATTGGGTATCATCAGTCATGGCGTATCCTTCCCCTTATTCGTCAGACACCCATCACATGACCCGTCCCTGGGAATAAAACATACAAAAACAGCCTGGACTACGTAACGTTAGTGACTGCAACATGGATAACGAATTACAAGCGTTACTGACGTTGATGTCTTTGCTAGCAGCTGTTGTGCAAGTAAATTCTGCATTTTACAATGCTATAACTGCCTACATGCGCCTGTTTACACCGGCACGCGCAAGCCCAGTGTTGGTGAGTGGTCACGTGATCCACGTTGTCAGTCGTTTTAATGTGGACGGAGATCAATTCTAATACGCAGCTAAAACGCTGGTGTGGACGGAGATCGTTTTCGTTTTAATTCTCCGTTTCTAAACTAAAACGCAGTAGTGTGGACGAGGCCTCAAATAACGCCCTATTTGAGGGTTTCGGGGGTGATTTCAGATTCAGCCCGTGTCTTCTCTAGTCTCCACAGGCCTGAGTGCAGATGTTGCCAGACTCACCGGCTCCCCCCGCTGGCCTGGATGACCCGGCAGGCCGTCCTTCCCACCAGGCCCCTGCAAACAGAAAGACGTTGAGAATACTGTACGTGTCACATTATCATATGAGGTGCAGATGAGGGTCACTCACATTGGGTCCTTTGGGGCCCATCTCACCGTTACGTCCATTAGGTCCTTGTGGCCCCTGCAGGATTTCAGCACATGCATTAATCAAGTCACATGATCAATGACACATTTACTTGCATTTGATTAGTTTTATTAAATCCTAACTGTGTTCATTCCCAGCTTTAAGTCCAGTTTGGACATTTGAACCCCCTGTATCTGTGTGACAATCTCTTACTCTCTCTCCTGAGGACCCTGGGGGGCCGTCATGTCCCGAAGACCCCTAGAACAGAGACGGTGCATCACTTTACACTCATTTCAACACAATAATATGAACAAAGTGCATCAGAATAGACAATCACAATGATGATGACGGTAACACAGACAAGTGTTTGGCTTCAGCTCATTATTATGTTGTATCATAGATCTGATATGACCTCTGACCTTGTCTCCTGATTTCCCAGTGGGTCCTTTTGCACCCCTCCCACCTCGAGCACCCTAAACACACACACACACACACACACACACACACACACACACACACACACACACACACACACACACATTAGTGATGTTGATGTGACTCAAGCTGGACGCTGGTAATCCTCAGTGTGGACGGAGACACTCACATTGGGCCCCCGCTGACCCGCGGCCCCAGCAGGACCCGGTGGACCCTGAGAAACACAGTACACTCACACATTTACACACTTATGTTTGCACACTTTAAGTGTTTTTATGCTAGTTTTTTGTGTTGTGGAGTGATGTTTTCAGTGACCTTCTTCCCCTTTTCTCCTGGAACTCCGACAGGACCAGGAAAGCCATCCGCACCCTGAGAAGAAACCAGCAGTTATTCTCCCACACAACTAAAGTCTTCATCTATTCATCATCTGCTCGTGTTCCCTTCACCTTTAGGCCTTGACGTCCCGGGTAACCTGGCAAACCTGGAACACCGAGCTTTCCCTGCGAGGAGAGGGACAAAATCAGAGGGAAAAGACGGTAAAAAAGATAAAAAAATGAGAGTGCAAAAAGGGTGCTTGAGACAGTATCATTTTTTCTTTCTATTACAACTAGGGTTGGGAATTGAAAATTCTGGAATCGAATACTTGAGGTCAGGAATCAGATACTTGTTATAAAATCTAAATTTCGAATCCTCTTGTCTTATCGATTAATTTGTGAGCATTTCAATATGAGTTTAAACCATTGAAGCGCGAGAGACTGTGTTCTGTGTTCATGTGTATCAGTGTATTGGATCCGTGCAGCTCTTAAAGTGACAGTAGCCTAATATCCCTGTCTCTATAATAACACTAATCAAACAACACAACACAGAGAACATTCACTCGTTCTTCACTTTTAACTTTTAAATCTAGATTTGTAATGTATATTTTATTTATAAAGTGCAGTGTTATTTTTACATTTGATTACAGTTTTTTACAATCGCTATGACAGTTTTTTCAATACATTTAACAAGTTTCCTAAACTCAACACGGTTAGCACAACATCCGTCTTTATAGGCTATACAAGTAACACATTTCTTGTTGCTTTAAAACAAAATGCATACAGTTAACACAAATTTCAAATGCTTGAACTTCTTTTACACACAAGCTCAACCAATACCAAAACAATGTAATTTTACTGCCAAATTTACAAATGCTTTCACACTGTATGTCAGAACAGATAACATCATGTTCTAAACATAACTTATATAGGCTAAAGTCAAAGTGTACAGCTGTTCATATTGTGAATTGAAACACAAATATATTCCCTGTATTTTATTCCATTGCTACTGAGAAACAGTTTATTGAAGTTATGCAAATATATAAATTACAGCTGATTCCAAAGCACACTCAGGTGTTGAGGTTCTTTCAATCGCAAGACCATATGTTATAAAAGAGGACTCTTTGGGCTGATCTTGTGTGGAAAAGGAACAATATAGAGCAACACAAAGAGAGAAAGAAAGAAAGAAAGAAAAAGAAAGAAAGAAAGAAAGAAAGAAAGAAAGAAAGAAAGAAAAATGCCTGCACGAGGGAGAGGAAGACGAGTACCAGAACAAGGGAGAGGAGTGTGGCAAGGACCAGGGAGAGGAATGGTGCAAGGACCAGGGAGAGGAATGGGGCAAGGACCAGGGAGAGGAATGGGGCAAGGACCAGGGAGAGGAGTGGGGCAAGGACCAGGACAAGGGAGAGGAGTGGGGCAAGGACCAGGACAAGGGAGAGGAGTGGGGCAAGGACCAGGACAAGGGAGAGGAGTGGGGCAAGGACCAGGACAAGGGAGAGGAGTGGGGCAAGGACCAGGACAAGGGAGAGGAGTGGAGCAAGGACCAGGACAAGGGAGAGGAGTGGGGCAAGGACCAGGACAAGGGAGAGGAGTGGGGCAAGGACCAGGACAAGGGAGAAGAGTGGGGCAAGGACCAGGACAAGGGAGAGGAGTGGGGAAGGACCAGAACAAGGGAGAGGAGTGGGGCGAGGACAAGGGAGAGGAGTGGGGCAAGGACCAGGACAAGGGAGAGGAGTGGGGCGAGGACAAGGGAGAGGAGTGGGGCAAGGACCAGGACAAGGGAGAGGAGTGGGGCAAGGGCCAGGACAAGGGAGAGGAGTGGGGCAAGGACCAGGACAAGAGAGAGGAGTGGGGCAAGGACCAGGACAAGGGAGAGGAGTGGGGCAAGGACCAGGACAAGGGAGAGGAGTGGGGCAAGGACCAGAGAGAGGAGTGGGGCAAGGACCAGGACAAGGGAGAGGAGTGGGACAAGACCAGGACAAGGGAGAGGAGTGGGGCAAGGACCAGGACAAGGGAGAAGAGTGGGGCAAGGACCAGGACAAGGGAGAGGAGTGGGGCAAGGACAAGGAGTGGGGCAAGGACCAAGACAAGGGAGAGGAGTGGGGCGAGGACTAGGGAGAGGAGTGGGGCAAGGACCAGGACCAGGGAGAGGAGTGGGGCAAGGGCCAGGACAAGGGAGAGGAGTGGGGCAAGGACCAGGACAAGGGAGAGGAGTGGGGCAAGGACCAGGACAAGGGAGAGGAGTGGGGCAAGGACCAGGACAAAGGAGAGGAGTGGGGCAAGGACCAGGACAAGGGAGAGGAGTGGGGCAAGGACCAGGACAAGGGAGAAGAGTGGGTCAAGGACCAGGACAAGGGAGAGGAGTGGGGCAAGGACCAGGGAGAGGAGTGGGGCAAGGACCAGGGAGAGGAATGGGGCAAGGACCAGGGAGAGGAGTGGGGCAAGGACCAGGGAGAGGAGTGGGACAAGGACCAGGACAAGGGAGAGGAGTGGGGCAAGGACCAGGGAGAGGAGTGGGGCAAGGACCAGGGAGAGGAGTGGGACAAGGACCAGGACAAGGGAGAGGAGTGGGGCAAGGACCAGGACAAGGGAGAGGAATGGGGCAAGGACCAGGGAGAGGAGTGGGGCAAGGACCAGGGAGAGGAGTGGGACAAGGACCAGGACAAGGGAGAGGAGTGGGGCAAGGACCAGGGAGAGGAGTGGGACAAGGACCAGGACAAGGGAGAGGAGTGGGGCAAGGACCAGGACAAGGGAGAGGAATGGGGCAAGGACCAGGGAGAGGAGTGGGGCAAGGACCAGGGAGAGGAGTGGGACAAGGACCAGGACAAGGGAGAGGAGTGGGGCAAGGACCAGGACAAGGGAGAGGAGTGGGACAAGACCAGGACAAGGGAGAGGAGTGGGGCAAGGACCAGGACAAGGGAGAAGAGTGGGGCAAGGACCAGGACAAGGGAGAGGAGTGGGGCAAGGACGAGGGAGAGGAGTGGGGCAAGGACCAAGACAAGGGAGAGGAGTGGGGCGAGGACTAGGGAGAGGAGTGGGGCAAGGACCAGGAAAAGGGAGAGGAGTGGGGCAAGGGCCAGGGCAAGGGAGAGGAGTGGGGCAAGGGCCAGGACAAGGGAGAGGAGTGAGGCAAGGACCAGGACAAGGGAGAGGAGTGGGGCAAGGACCAGGACAAGGGAGAAGAGTGGGTCAAGGACCAGGACAAGGGAGAGGAGTGGGGCAAGTACCAGGGAGAGGAGTGGGGCAAGGACCAGGGAGAGGAGTGCGGCAAGGACCAGGGAGAGGAGTGGGACAAGGACCAGGACAAGGGAGAGGAGTGGGGCAAGGACCAGGAGAAGGGAGAGGAGTGGGGCAAGGACCAGGACAAGGGAGAGGAGTGGGGCAAGGACCAGGACAAGGGAGAGGAGTGGGGCAAGGACCAGGGAGAGGAATGGGGCAAAGACCAGGGAGAGGAGTGGGGCAAGGACTAGGGAGAGGAGTGGGACCAGGACAAGGGAGAGGAGTTGGGCAAGGACCAGGACAAGGGAGAGGAGTGGGGCAAGGACCAGGACAAGGGAGAGGAGTGGGACAAGACCAGGACAAGGGAGAGGAGTGGGGCAAGACCAGGACAAGGGAGAGGAGTGGGGCAAGGACCAGGACAAGGGAGAGGAGTGGGGCAAGGACCAGGGAGAGGAGTGGGGCAAGGACCAAGACAAGGGAGAGGAGTGGGGCGAGGACTAGGGAGAGGAGTGGGGCAAGGACCAGGACAAGGGAGAGGAGTGGGGCAAGGGCCAGGACAAGGGAGAGGAGTGGGGCAAGGACCAAGACAAGGGAGAGGAGTGGGGCGAGGACTAGGGAGAGGAGTGGGGCAAGGACCAGGACAAGGGAGAGGAGTGGGGCAAGGGCCAGGACAAGGGAGAGGACAAGGGAGAGGAGTGGGGCAAGGACCAGGACAAGGGAGAGGAGTGGGGCAAGGACCAGGACAAGGGAGAGGAGTGGGGCAAGGACCAGAACAAGGGAGAGGAGTGGGGCAAGGACCAGGACAAGGGAGAGGAGTGGGGCAAGGACCAGGACAAGGAAGAAGAGTGGGGCAAGGACCAGGGAGAGGAGTGGGGCAAGGACCAGGGAGAGGAGTGCGGCAAGGACCAGGACAAGGGAGAGGAGTGGGGCAAGGACCAGGACAAGGGTGAGGAGTGGGGCAAGGACCAGGACAAGGGAGATGAGTGGGGCAAGAACCAGGACAAGGGAGAGGAGTGGGGCAAGGACCAGGACAAGGGAGAGGAGTGGGGCAAGGACCAGGACAAGGAAGAAGAGTGGGGCAAGGACCAGGGAGAGGAGTGGGGCAAGGACCAGGGAGAGGAGTGCGGCAAGGACCAGGACAAGGGAGAGGAGTGGGGCAAGGACCAGGACAAGGGAGAGGAGTGGGGCAAGGACCAGGACAAGGGAGAGGAGTGGGGCAAGGACCAGGACAAGGGGGAGGAGTGGGGCAAGGACCAGGACAAGGGAGAGGAGTGGGGCAAGGACCAGGACAAGGAAGAAGAGTGGGGCAAGGACCAGGGAGAGGAGTGGGGCAAGGACCAGGGAGAGGAGTGCGGCAAGGACCAGGACAAGGGAGAGGAGTGGGGCAAGGACCAGGACAAGGGAGAGGAGTGGGGCAAGGACCAGGACAAGGGAGAGGAGTGGGGCAAGGACCAGGACAAGGGAGAGGAGTGGGGCAAGGACCAGGACAAGGGAGAAGAGTGGGGCAAGGACCAGGACAAGGGAGAGGAGTGGGGCAAGGACGAGGGAGAGGAGTGGGGCAAGGACCAAGACAAGGGAGAGGAGTGGGGCGAGGACTAGGACAAGGGAGAGGAGTGGGGCAAGGACCAGGACAAGGGAGAGGAGTGGGGCAAGGACCAGGACAAGGAAGAAGAGTGGGGCAAGGACCAGGACAGGGAAGAAGAGTGGGGCAAGGACCAGGACAAGGAAGAAGAGTGGGGCAATGACCAGGACAAGGAAGAAGAGTGGGGCAAGGACCAGGACAAGGGAGAGGTATATCTTGCAGTAATGTCCTTTTGCAAATAAAGCCTTTACTGCAGCAATTCTGTCTCTGTCTTTATTTTATTTTATATAAACTGTACATAAAGGTACTCTGAGATGGTCATTTATTTTTTGTATTGAATTTCTGCAGCAAAAGAAACAAAATGCATGCATTTACTAAACCCAACAAAACAAAAATGTAGAGAGGCTTCAAAAGAAACTACAGTGCAAAAGACAATCTATGATCAATACAATATACTGTCTATTGTCTATTGTATAAGGGCAGACCGGACACATAAAATAATGCAGTTTCTGTAATTTCAGCTGATGTTAGTGTGTTTTTTGTCATTGTGTTATGATTGACTAAATGTTCCTGTTGGAAGAGAACATGTGTTAGTGTTTTGAATAATTATTTGATTTTGAAACATTGATTTTTTTGTTAGACATAGTGTATTGTGTTAGTGTATTATTGTATTTTGAAAATTAGTTTTGGAGTTTAGTTTACAATGTGTGATTTTGAGCATGAAATTAACCGTTTTGCCAATTGTGTGTTTTAGGTGTGTTGGTGCGTTAAGAGTTTAGGAAAATTGTTAAATGTATTGAAAAAACTGTCATAGCGATCGTAAAAAACTGTAAAACACTGTTTATTTAAATCTTATATTTCTTCAGTTGTATCTATTTGTTGCGATTTGCTAGTTTTTTATTTGTTCTTTTTTAATTACTGAGTGTTTACTTGTCTTTAATAATGCTTGACGTGTATATTAGTTCGGCTAGTTGTTTTTCTATGGTGTTTTTTCTTGTGTTCTTTAGCCTGTTGATTTGTGTTCATGATATTCAGCTACAACTGAAGTTTTTTTTTTACTTATTGGAATCAAAATAAGGAATTAATAAGCAGAGTCAAAATTGGAATCGTTACAATTGAACCGATACCCAACCCTAATTCTAACTGATATTGATGATGATGTTGCATCAGACTACTGCACCTTTTCTCCAGCGATGCCCGAGGGTCCCGACTCACCCAAGGGGCCACTCTGTCCTTTAGGGCCCTCGGGTCCGTCCTCACCACGCATCCCGAGAGCGCCGGAGTCTCCCTGACACACACAGATGGGGTAACGTGTGAGTTTGAGTATGTATGTGCGTGAGTTTGTGTTTCATTAGTGTGTATGTGTTGTGTGTCATTACAGTGTCTCCTTTAGAACCCATTTCTCCTTTTGCTCCTGGGAAACCGTCTTCACCCTGAATACAACACACACACACACACATCAATCCATCAACACGTGATTAAAGACACGAGTTCCCTCGCAACACACAAAGATGTGTTCACTTCACATGCTTCAGAAACCTCTGGAAAACATCTGCACATCTGATCACATCTAGACAGGAACATGGAGATGTTATGATGTCTGGAAATGTGATATATGAAGATGTGCTGAAATCTGGGGACAAAATATTTGGATGTGAGGATTCTTGGAGTTGTATATGTTACATGTTACATCTAGTTTATGATGCGCTAGTTTATGATCCAATCAGAAAAAAAAATGCACTAGCGTGGTTCAATAAGCAAACTTAAGACGCTGCTGAGACATTACATGTCACATCAATGTCATGTGTCTTTACGGGATCTTTACAGGATGTGTGTGAACGCACACACAGATTTCGGAAAATCACTGGCAGTGTGAATGAACCAAAATCAAACAATCCCGGGACACATTATCCATGTCCATCCATCTTCTTCCCCTTATCCGGGGCCGGGTCGCGAGGGCAGCAGTCAAAGCAGGGATGCCCAGACTTCCCTTTCCCTAGACACTTCCTCCAGCTCTTCTGGGGGGACACCGAGGCGTTCCCAGGCCAGCGAGGAGACATAGTCCTTCCGGCGTCCAGGAGGCATCCGGAGCCGATGCCCGAGCCACCTCAGCTGTGGAGGAGCAGCGGCTCTACTCTGAGCTCCTCCCGAGTGACCGAGCTTCTCACCCTATCTCTAAGGGATCGCCCAGCCACCCTGCGGAGAAAGCTCATTTCGGCCGCCTGTATCCAGGATCTTGTCCTTTCGGTCATGACCCAAAGCTCATGACCATAGGTGAGAGTAGGAACGTAGATTGACCGGTAAATCGAGAGCTTCGCCTTGCGGCTCAGCTCTTTCTTCACCACGACAGACCGGTACATCGACCGCATTACTGCAGCAGCTGCACCGATCCGTCTGTCAATCTCCCGTTCCATCCTTCCCTCACTCGTGAACAAAACCCCAAGATACTTAAACTCCTCCACTTGAGGCAGGAACTCTCCACCAACCTGAAGTGGGCAAGCCACCTTTTTCCGACTGAGGACACATTATCCGTG
>JARPMJ010001537.1:52500-55000 GCA_033366665.1 Phoxinus dragarum | reverse complement strand
TAGAGTTAGTGTAGAGTTAATGTGGAGTTAGAGTAGAGTTAGTGTAGAGTTAGTGTAGAGTTAGTGTAGAGTTAGTGTAGAGTTAGTGTGGAGTTAGTGTAGAGTTAGTGTAGAGTTAGTGTGTAGTTAGTGTGTAGTTAGTGTGGAGTTAGAGTACAGTTAGAGCAGAGTTAGAGTGGAGTTAGTGTGGAGTTAGTGTGGAGTTAGTGTGGAGTTAGAGCAGAGTTAGAGCAGAGTTAGAGTGGAGTTAGAGTGGAGTTAGAGCAGAGTTAGAGCAGAGTTAGAGTGGAGTTAGAGCAGAGTTAGTGTGGAGTTAGAGCAGAGTTAGAGTGGAGTTAGAGTGGAGTTAGTGTGGAGTTAGTGTGGAGTTAGTGTGGAGTTAGTGTGGAGTTAGAGCAGAGTTAGAGTGGAGTTAGAGCAGAGTTAGAGCAGAGTTAGAGCGGAGTTAGAGCAGAGTTAGTGTGGAGTTAGAGCAGAGTTAGAGCAGAGTTAGTGTGGAGTTAGTGTAGAGTTAGTGTGGAGTTAGTGTGGAGTTAGAGCAGAGTTAGAGTGGAGTTAGTGTGGAGCTAGAGTAGAGTTAGTGTAGAGTTAGAGCGGAGTTAGTGTAGAGTTAGTGTAGAGTATGAGTAGAGTTAGTGTGGAGTTAGTGTAGAGTTAGAGTAGAGTTAGTGTAGAGTTAGAGTAGAGTTAGTGTAGAGTTAGAGTGGAGATAGTGTGGAGTTAGTGTGGAGTTAGTGTAGAGTTAGTGTAGAGTTAGTGTAGAGTTAGTGTGGAGTTAGTGTAGAGTTAGTGTGGAGTTAGTGTAGAGTTAGTGTGGAGTTAGAGTGGAGTTAGTGTGGAGTTAGAGTAGAGTTAGAGTAGAGTTAGTGTGGAGTTTGAGTAGAGTTAGTGTGGAGTTAGTGTGGAGTTAGTGTAGAGTTAGTGTATAGTTAGTGTGGAGTTAGAGTAGAGTTAGTGTGGAGTTAGAGTGGAGTTAGTGTGGAGTTAGTGTGGATGTTAGTATGGAGTTAGAGTAGAGTTAGAGTGGAGTTAGGTTAGAGTTAGAGTAGAGTTAGAGTAGAGTTAGTGTGGAGTTAGTGTGGATGTTAGTGTGGAGTTAGAGTAGAGTTAGTGTGGAGTTAATGTGGAGTTAGAGTGAGTTAGAGTGGAGTTAGTGTGGAGTTAGAGTGGAGTTAGAGTGGAGTTAGTGTGGAGTTAGTGTGAGTTAGTGTGGAGTTAGTGTAGAGTTAGAGTGGAGTTAGTGTGGAGTTATTTAGAGTTAGTGTAGAGTTAATGTGGAGTTAGTGTGGATGTTAGTGTGGGTTAGAGTGGAGTTAGTGTGGGTTAGTGTGGATGTTAGTGTGGAGTTAGAGTAGAGTTAGTGTAGAGTTAGGGGTTGTGTAGGTTAGTGTAGGTATGAGTAGAGTTAGTGTGGTTAGAGTAGAGTTAGTTTAGAGTTAGAGTGAGTTAGTGTAGAGTTAGAGTGGAGATAGTGTGGTGTTAGTGTGGGTTAGTGTAGTAGTTAGTGTAGGGTTAGTGTGGAGTTAGTGTAGTGTTAGTGTGGAGTTAGTGTAGAGTTAGTGTGGAGTTAGAGTGGAGTTAGTGTGGAGTTAGAGTAGAGTTAGTGTGAGAGTTAGTGTGGAGTTTGAGTAGAGGTTAGTGTGGAGTTAGTGTGGAGTTAGTGTAGAGTTAGTGTATAGTTAGTGTGGAGTTAGAGTGAGTTAGTGTGGAGTTAGAGTGGAGTTAGTGTGGAGTTAGTGTGGATGTTTGTATGGAGTTAGAGTAGAGTTAGAGTGGAGTTAGGTTAGAGTTAGAGTAGAGTTAGAGTAGAGTTAGTGTGGAGTTAGTGTGGATGTTAGTGTGGAGTTAGAGTAGAGTTAGTGTGGAGTTAATGTGGAGTTAGAGTAGAGTTAGAGTGGAGTTAGTGTGGAGTTAGAGTAGAGTTAGAGTGGAGTTAGTGTGGAGTTAGTGTGGAGTTAGTGTAGAGTTAGTGTGGAGTTAGTGTAGAGTTAGAGTGGAGTGTAGTGTGGAGTTAATTTAGAGTTAGTGTAGAGTTAATGTGGAGTTAGTGTGGATGTTAGTGTGGAGTTAGAGTGGAGTTAGTGTGGAGTTAGTGTGGATGTTAGTGTGGAGTTAGAGTAGAGTTAGTGTGGATGTTAGTGTGGATGTTAGTGTGGAGTTAGAGTGGAGTTAGTGTGGAGTTAGAGTGGAGTTAGAGTGGAGTTAGAGTGGAGTTAGAGTAGAGTTAGTGTGGATGTTAGTGTGGAGTTAGAGTGGAGTTAGTGTGGAGTTAGAGTGGAGTTAGTGTGGAGTTAGTGTGGATGTTAGTGTGGAGTTAGAGTGGAGTTAGTGTGGATGTTAGTGTGGAGTTAGAGTGGAGTTAGTGTGGAGTAGAGTAGAGTTAGTGTGGATGTTAGTGTGGAGTTAGAGTGGAGTTAGTGTGGAGTTAGAGTGAGTTAGTGTGGAGTTAGAGTGGAGTTAGTGTGGAGTTAGTGTGGATGTTAGTGTGGAGTTAGAGTGG
>JARPMJ010001537.1:42500-45000 GCA_033366665.1 Phoxinus dragarum | reverse complement strand
CCAGAAGCCTCGTCCCGAACACCGTCACTCCCTCTGTGCTGACCCTGGGCTCCGGCCCTCGAGGGAGGTCAAGGGTCGCGACCTTCTGACAGTCCAGGTACAGCGTGACCTTCTGACCCTCCACGCTGTAGGCCACTCGGTGCCACCTGTAGGTCACAGTTCATCTCACATCTCCATACAACAACTTATGATCATCCTCTCATCATTTACGCGCTCACCTCGTTCAGACATGCAAGACTTTCTTTCTTCTGGAAAACACACGAGTTATTTTCTGAACTCAACTGATCTGAACGATGACTATTGTCTTCTTAGAGCTGCTTTACAGCTGAAATTGAAATGTAATATCTGATGAATTTTACTACATTAACACTGTTTATTACCGTGAAGCTGCTTTCAATCAATATGTTATTGTATAAAGCACTGTCGAAATAAAGCAGACTCGACTTGAGAGATGTTCACAGATGCTAGTTTGAGTTCGTTCCACACAAAGCATCAATGAATTCAGAAGAGTCATATTTACCACCTTTATGATGCTTTATTGGCATTTTGAAGTTGCCATTTCATTATATGGCAAAGAATGGATCAGATATTCTTAAAAAATTCATTTGTGATTCACAAAAGAAAAAAAGTCAAATAATTATGAATATTCACATTACTTACATATAACTTCCAATTACAAAACTATCTACATTGTGTCTTGTTCTAACTAGCTGTAGATTCAGATTCACTGCAAAAAATATGTTTTTATTGCCTTGCTTTCCAGCACAAATATTTAAATAAATCTTAAATCAAGATAAATTTACTGGGTACCACCTGATGACATCTGGCAGAAAGCTAAGGTTACCTTAAGGTCAAGGTCACTTTTATTTATACAGCACCTTGAAACAAGGTGAGGTTAGCAACTGCTGAACAAGGTGCTTCACAATAACACAATAAAATACCAGTCGTACAAAAATACACAGTATACAAATTTTACTAACTAAGACTAAAATGCATGTAAGGAAGAAGATAACCTAACAAATTGAGGTAACAAATTCCAAATTTTAGGACCAAATACGGAAAAGGCTCTGTCACATTTAGATTTCAAGCGAGACAGTGGGATGGTTAATAGTTTGTCAGAGGATGATCTAAGAGATCTTCGGGGAGAGTATGGACAAATAAGGTCTGAGATATAAACTGGAGCCAGACCGTGCAAGGCTTTAAATACAAAAGTTAAAACCTTGTACTCAATTCTGTATTAGGTTCAATTCGGTAGCCAATGTAAATGTGTTAAAATAGATATGCATTTAAGGGGTAATCGAAATGAAAGCACCCAACAAGTGTATTCCACAATGTAAAGTCTGGTTCGCCAGTGGCATCCAGGAAAGACTGGGTGACCTCCAGGAAAGACTGGGTGACCACAGAGAAAGACTGGTGACGCTGGAGAGACAGCTGACCTCCAGGAAAGACTGGCGCGGGAACACCAGGCTAGTAACCCTGTGTGCAGCACTCAAGCTACGAATGATCAAGATAAGCAATATGAGAGACTCAGCGGGACAGTCACACTGGTAACGGCTAGGACAGGAGATACGAATACGAGAAAGCTGAAGCAAACAACTTTGACTGGACAGGATCTCACGACAAGATGCCATTGGTTAACAAAAACATCAGAGGGCTCAAGATACACCAGAGCAAGGCTGAATCCCAATTCTCTGTCTTACCCCTTCCCCTTAGTTTTGCACGTTCACATGAGAGTAAGGGCTATCCCAATTCTCGTTTTGATCGAGGAAACAAAAATGCACTACCCCTTGATCAAAATGAGAATTGGGGTAGCTTTTACTCTCATGGGAACGTCGATGCTGGCCCTTTTTCCGTGCGGCACACGGACAGGGAGGGGAAGGTCCGCAGAGCTTGCCCATCATTCACTGCCCGACGCCAGGATAGAGCAGCTATCATCTCCCACAGACGCAGCCTCTTCGTCGTCAATAACGGAGGCGGCGGCACGCTGCGGCCGTTGTCCGTCGGACAGAGACTCAGGAGAAGCAGGCGGCGAAGCTGGCGGGCGAACCGGCGAGCTTCTACACGTATTGACACCCTTCCTTCACCGTTTCACGTGCACACATTGGTGCTGCAAGCTCTGTGGTCAGAAGGGGACACAGGCACACATATTGTCAGGGTGCAAAACATCTTTAACCCAAGGTCGCTATAGGTGGTGCCATGACAAGGTACTCCTGTCCCTCGCAGACACACTTAATCGAGAGAGGTGGAAGAAGAGACCAGGTGGCACAGACGAGAGGAAACCATCACCTTCATCAAGGAGGGAGCCATACCCTTCGCAGCCAGGGCATCAGCAAAATCCTAAATCCGAGGGATATGAGAGTCGACGTCGGAAAGAGGCTGCAGTTGGTCCACACAGCTCTTCGCCCAGACATCGTCCTGTGGTCCACCAAAGACCGTAAAATCATCCTAATCGAGCTGACCGTGTCCATGGCAGGAGGACTGTGAGGAAGGCCTTGAAATA
>JARPMJ010001537.1:35000-37500 GCA_033366665.1 Phoxinus dragarum | reverse complement strand
TGATGACGCAGTAATGAGCTGGGACTTGCTGTCGAGCTGATGGATCTAATAATGTTTATGGATCAGTGAAAACATTCATGTTTTTTAACATTACAGTGGTATGAAGCTGTCGCGATTGCTAACAATAGACAGATATCACACGCGAGTCCCGCGGATATAAAGGAAAAAGTATATTTAATTCTACCGAACTACCCGCAACTGCTGAATTATACTCGCACAGGTCAGTTTATTTGACGAATTAAACTTGTGAGGTAACGCAGCGCTGTCACTCGCTCTAACGTTACACTATCACACTAAACTGCATGTGTTGAGTTATAATGTTATTCTGTGTGTTAGTTCGTATGCTATATGAAACTAGCAGCTTACTAGTGAGCTAGATCAACATTAGAATAACATACAGATCATATTCTAACATTTCGTCATGTTGATCTATATAACATTGATTTGTTTTATGTACACTTGCTCACCTGTCTAATAAAGAATGTTCAAGAGCGGTGTCGCTGTCAAGTCGTGACTCGTGAAGCTCTGTCGAGTCCAAGTTAGTCGCGGACGCTAGCTCTCGGCATCTCAAAATCCCCACGCCGATATTGAGCCTCATTTTATTTCTCCTTTTTTGTCCCAAAGTCTGCTTGCCATGGTCCATAATGTTTGAACGAAATAAGAACAGCCTGCCGCTAAACGTTACACACTACACAGTTGTCCACGTCTGTCGCCATGGTTACGTCATGGCTACGGCAGTACGAGCGGAAACCGAGGATAGCGCGGATATTGCGTCATTGACAGGCGACATTTTTTTCCCGGGAATGGCCATTATTTAAAATTTGAATTTCTCTGCAATAAAAAGTCTTTGGAGACTTTTGGGATATTGTAAGTACACAACTTCAGGGAATATACCACAGCGTGCAAGTGACTTTTGGATATTTTATTACAAAATTCTTACATATTGTACCTTTAAAGAGAAAAGCAACTTTGAGGGGACTGAGCGACACTGGACATCAACCATACGGTAAATGGTAAACGAATGAACTGTGAGCTCAGACTCTGGCGTTCTACCAAATAAAAGTTACACCAACAAGCGTGGCTTAGGTCACTCCGAGTGAGCGGCCATAGGGGAACATTAGTTCTCAGAGAAACTCCATACCCAGTGCGAAAGCCTCGATAGTTTCAGTTTGAGTTTCCAAATTCAGCCAGTGGTCTTGCATTCAGACTACAGTTTAACAGCAAAAGCAGATTGTCTTCTTTGGGTGAACTCGGCACGAAAGGCTAAAGAGGTCTCAGCGCTTTCCATCTGATCTTCGAAGACCTACAAGAGGTCGAGATCCCCGGAAACGGCAGGCGCTCAGAGGTGAGGGGAGTCCAGATTAAAGCTTATCTTTCAGTCACATCTCACCTCGGCTCACAGGCAGAACTAGACCATCGGCTGAGACGACGACCAGAAGCACATCCTGAGGATCTCCCGATGAACATGCCAAAGCTTGTGCTGCACACCGTCAAATCAACAGCCGTCTGAATACTTGATGCTCAACAAGAGCCCAGAAGCCACAATACTGATCTGAAGAACCTCATGAAACCATCAACAACTATTCTCTGGAAGAACAACTCACAGTCTCGATAACAAAAGGACTCTTTACTGAACTTACGGCGTTTCTGATTGGTTTTTAAAGTCCCCCTGTGGTGTAAATCCAGCTTTTAATGTAGTTTATGTGTGTATGTGGTGTGTTTAATCTGCTTTAACACACACATGTGTAAGTTCATAAGTGGACAGCATTGCTGAGTATTTTCTGCTTAAAACTGCAGTGAACCAAAGACAGTCTCAAAAACACGGTTTGAAATCGCTGGTGTTTCTGACGTCACACACTACCTTGACCAATCAGATCAACGTGTGATCGTCCACCAGTGGATCTCTGAGTGAGTGAGTGAGTGGAGGCGGGGCTCATTTCCATATTCATAGAGCCGCGCATACTAAATGAGGCAAGGGTGTCGAGTTACATTTAAGATATTTTAAGCCATGTTGAATTTTTTTCAAGGAAAATATGTTTAAATTTGTCATTTTGGTGATCAAAGATGAGTTTTAAGAGATATAATTATTGATTACAGCGGGACTTTAAGGGTTTAGGAGGTTTAATCGTTCAGTACGGTAAATAAAACTAAAGTTCACTAAAATGTATCACTCATCCTCATGCTTTTTCATCTATGGAACATAAAATAATATGTTATTTGAAGAACTTTGGGAACCAGATAACATTGGACCCCATTGACTTCCATTGTGTGGACAAAACATTTCTCATAATATCTGCTTTTGTGTTCCACTGAAGAAAGAAAGGCTGAAACTGTTCTGTGGTCGAGCACAGACTGAACACTAGTGGCCAGAACATGTCAGCGCTGTCTTATAAACACCTCAGGAACTGTGGACACGTGTGTAAGAGTTCAACATGATGATGAGATGATCAGTGTAAAGGCCTTTTTATGCTTCTGCGTCATATCGACGGCGTACCCCCGC
>JARPMJ010001537.1:0-22500 GCA_033366665.1 Phoxinus dragarum | reverse complement strand
GATTGCTTCAGTAAAGTGTAGATATAAAGTGTTTATAAGTAGAAGTATTTTCAGCCAGTCTGTGATTGAGTTGTATATAAACGCGCGTTCCTTCGGACTGTGAGCTGACCGAATCTCGCGCGTTCCCGTGACTGCGCGCGCTCGCGTTCTCCTGCACTGCTGATCTTATGATATCTTCGGATCTTTCAAAGATCAAAGCTCCGCGGAAACCATGGCAACGGAGGGCCAGCGAGTGGTGCTGATCACCGGCTGCTCGTCCGGGATCGGGATGGGCATCGCCGTGCGGCTCGCGAGAGACGAGAACCAGCGGTACTACGGTAAGAATGATGGGACACACACATTAAAACAGATTTTTAACTATTTTAATTATGTACACAACTGATAGAAGAGCCTTCTAGTATGCTCGACCTAAAACTAGAATAGATCTATCGTTTACAAATTAACCTGAAAGAATTGTAAAGCATTATAATATTTGACAGAGCTGTCTGATCATAATGTACTTTTCTTTTTTAGGAAAACTTTAAAAACGCTTTTTAAATTCATTAAAAACCACTGCTTATAATGATATAGTCCATAAAAACAGCAACACGATCTTGTTAAAGCAGAGAGGATGCGATCATTATCTGGGAGAGTTGAAGAAGAGTTTGAGTTGTTCTCTAGACGGTTAACACAAGTAAAAGGGAACACGTTGTTAACAATGATGAAAGCAGGAATAGAGGAAGATAGAGATCAGCTCCTTCAAACTCTGCTGAGTTCTGGTCTTATTACTGATGGATAAATATTCTTCTATGAGAACTGAAGAAATACAGACTTCAGGAAAGGACAAAGCCCGTTTTTATCAACATTAACAGCGTCAAAAGAGGATGGGGAAAATCAGGCAAACTATTCATGAATTAGTTGGAAAACAAAAGAACATGGATAAAAGTTTTAAACGTAAAATTAACAATATTTTAGTAAAGGATTACTTTTAATACACATGTTAAAATTACACAGAACAATCATCTAAATAATGGTTTTACTTCTTTACATCAAATGCTATTTAGTGTTTGCTACAATTATTCAATAGGATGTTTGTGTGTGTGTGTGTGTGTGTGTGTGTGTGTGTGTGTTTGTGTGTGTGTGTGAGTGTGTGTGTGTTTGTGTGTGTGTGTGTGTGTTTGTGTGTGTGTGTGTGTGTGTGTTTGTGTGTGTGTGTGTGTGTGTGTGTGTGTGTGAGTGTTTGTGAGTGTGTGTGTGTGTGTGTGAGTGTGTGTGTGTGTGTGTGTGTGGTGTGTGTGTGTGTGTGTGTTTGTTTGTGAGTGTGTGTGTGTGTGTGTGTGTGTGTGGTTCAAAGTCTTCTTACCTTGCTTGCCTCATGAGGTTCCACAAGGCTCCGTCTTGGGGCCGATCTTATATTCACTTTATATTAATGATCTACCTGGAGTATGTAAAGATGTAAATGTGCAGATGATGCAGTCATTTTCACCCACGCTAATTACTCTGAAAAAGCTTTGATTACTTTGACTTCGGCTAAGACCAATCTTCAGGATTGGGTTTACCAAATATGGTTTATTATTGAACAGTTAGAGATGCCAGATTCCTGAGAGGGAGGAGCTTGACTTTGTTAAGAGGTTACGGATCTGTGAGTCACTTTGGATTCTACTCTAACTTTAAAAAGTCACGTGGAAAAGTTGTCTATTCTTGTCAAATGTAATTTAAAGAGTTTTAGGTACATTAGGCAAGTTGTGTTTACATCAGTGAGTCATGTTTTAATAGTTGGTCATTCACAGGTGACACAACTGTAAAGTTAATAGAATCACTGTATAAGAAGGCGATAAAAGTGCTGGATTAAAACCCCTCTCATTTCATTACTGTAACATTTTATTGAGTTTTGGACATTTGATAAATGCTTGTTTTATAAGGTCTGGCCTCCGTTAAATGAGTTTATAAAACATCTTTTGGTCAGAAAGTATTATCTGTGATAGGGAGCGAATATTGGAATAGTTTACCGCACTCAATAAGACAATGTTCTAATAATCACACTTGCGAAGGTCATCTGAAGAAGTGGCTGATCACGAATCAGTTGTGTAAACATTATAATTAATTTTATAAGTAATTATTAGTAATTTTAATAATTTGGAGTAGCCTAGTTGTCTTTTATGTAGTGTTGTGTGTATACTTGAGTATTTGTTCTTGTTCAACGTTGCTATAATCCGGCTTGTCTACATTTTGTATTTTATAATTATGTGTGTGTGTGGGTATTTGTGAGTGTGTGTGTGTGTGTGAGAGAGAGAGAGAGAGAGAGAGAGTGTGTGTGTGTGTGTGTGTGTGTGTGTGAATGGGAGTGAGTATGTGTGAGAGTGTGTGTGTGTGTGTGTATGAGAGTGTGTGTGTGACTAAATTAAAGAGCATGTGTGTGCAGAGAAGCAGTTTATAATCAGTGTGTGTGTGTGTGTGTGTGTGTGTGTGTGTGTGTGTGTGTGTGTGTGTGTGTGTGTACTGATCTGGCTTCTATCCCTGCTTAGGCTTTAGTGCTTTAATGATCTTGTGTTTTTAGTCTTGTTGTTTTTAGCAGATATTCTTCATCCTGTACAGAACACACACACACACACACACACACACACACACACACACACACACACACACACACACACACACACACACACACACACACACACACACACACACACACACGTTACATCATGACATTGGCGTGATTATGAGCTTTATGAATCAGCAGTGACAGATATGAGCTGCGTGTCTAAATCTCTTCACGTTGATGTTGAACTCATTCACTAGTGTTTCATTTTACGTTTAAAAGACGTCTAATAGCCAAACGCAGCCCAGACGTCTAATAGCCAAACGCAGCCCAGACGTCTAATAGCCAAACACAGCCCAGACGTCTAATAGCCAAACGCAGCCCAGACGTCTAATAGCCAAACGCAGCCCAGACGTCTAATAGCCAAACGCAGCCCCAGACGTCTAATAGCCAAGCGCAGCCCAGACGTCTAATAGCCAAACGCAGCCCAGACGTCTAATAGCCAAACGCAGCCCAGACGTCTAATAGCCAAACGCAGCCCAGACGTCTAATAGCCAAACGCAGCCCAGACGTCTAATAGCCAAACGCAGCCCCAGACGTCTAATAGCCAAACGCAGCCCAGACGTCTAATAGCCAAACACAGCCCAGACGTCTAGGCTCAAACACAGCCCAGACGTCTAATAGCCAAACGCAGCCCAGACGTCTAATAGCCAAACGCAGCCCAGACGTCTAATAGCCAAACGCAGCCCAGACGTCTAATAGCCAAACGCAGCCCAGACGTCTAATAGCCAAACGCAGCCCAGACGTCTAATAGCCAAACGCAGCCCAGACGTCTAATAGCCAAACGCAGCCCAGACGTCTAATAGCCAAGCGCAGCCCAGACGTCTAATAGCCAAACGCAGCCCAGACGTCTAATAGCCAAGCGCAGCCCAGACGTCTAGGCTCAAACAAGGCCAAATCTGGGCTGTCAGTGAAAATGTAATAGACGTCTAAACCATCGCCCAAGAATAGACCAGTCATCAATTAGATAAAGCAATGAAATGAGTGAAGAAATGAAACCAAACACCTTGTAATCACTGACGACTTTGCTCACATGATGGAATATCAAACATCTCGCGAGTTATTTTTGACATGTAACCAAATTCAAGGTTATTTTGTGTAGAAGTGTGTTACTCATAGCCGGACAGTTAACCTAGACGGTGAGATGGCGATTCCTTGCTGGATGTGTGTGTGTTCAGTAACTAGTCCCCTCTCTCTCTCTGTGTGTGTGTGTGTTCAGTCATAGCTACGATGCGGGATCTGAAGCGGAAGGATAAGTTGGTTGAAGCGGCTGGAGACGCGTACGGGCGAACTCTGTCTCTGCTCACGCTGGACGTCTGCAGTGATGAATCTGTCAAACAGTGTGTCGACAGCGTCAAAGATCGACATATAGACATACTGAGTGAGTTACACACACACACACACACACACACACACACACTGAGCCTCATCTCGAGTGGATTGTGTTCATCCGTGCTTAGGTTTACATGACCTTTTAGACTAAGCAGATAAAATTAGCCTTTAGCTTCACAGATAATCTGAGTATCAATTTCTATTTCCAACCTTGAGCTTCATCCAGAGTTTATCTGTCTGACACCGTCACACACCGTTTACACTGTCTGTAAAAGAGCAGAAACACTGTTAGCAGTGAATCATCCGTGAACTGATTCACACGCACACTGCTGTTGAATCGAGACTCACTCGTGAATCTGCCTTTAGTTTGCAGGTTTTCTGTGAGAAATGCTGGAAGAGAACAAGGCAAATAGAGTAAATAAAGGAAGGACACATTAATCAAGTAATTATGTGAAAATGACAAAGGCCTGTTCACACCAAGATCATTTTTTACGTAGTTCTGTTAATATAACATGTTCTTTTACTGAGAGTTTTATTTATGTATAGCAAAGACAGAACAGCACTGCATTTACAAAACACAAAAAAGAAAAAACTAAAACAGGAAGACCATAAAAGACAAATAAACCTCAATTTATTGTAAGAAAGATAATATCATATTCTTTAAGAAACCTGTTGCTCTTAAGTTATTATTATTACTTATGAGTTAAAGAGATTTCAATTTCAGCGAGAAAGACATCTAATCTTGAGAAATTTGGTCTATCAATAAAAAATTTGCAATGCAAAACAAAGAAATGAACAGTAAGTTCAACAGCATGGTTACCGTCATAAAAATAAAGAAATATCTCTTTCTGAGAAAAGTTACATTTTATACAGATAAATAGAAAATAACTTAAATTCTCCTAAAGGGAAAGAATCTAATAAATATGAACAAGAAAGAAAATAATTGTGTATATCAGCATCTTGGTAATCAAACAGCATACAGTATATTATAATACTGTACTGTATTTCTGCTTTTCCATAAGCGCCACCTACTGTCAAATAGCGGAATTGTATTTTCATTCATCTTTCGTTGGTTTAAACAGAGAAATCAATACAAACGTGTGTCAGCCACGGAATAAAAACAAGGCAATTCTGACTTTCTATTACTCTGAGTTTATATTACTTTATTTCTACACAAGTATGACTTTTTCCCTCATAATTCTGAGTTTAGACATGAATTCAGAATTGCGAGATATAAATTTGGAATTGCGAGAAAAAGTCGCAGTTGCCTTTTAATATTTAATATTTCCGTATCAGAAACAAACTTCCATATAAATCGCATGTAAAAAAATCAGATGTAAATATTGTTGTTGGTGTGACCAGGTCATAAACGCATTGACATGAGAAGTGCCTGTGATCTGTGTGTGCAGTCAATAACGCTGGCGTGGGTCTGGTGGGGCCGGTGGAGGGGCTCAGTATGGAGGACATGGCAAACGTCTTCGAGACCAATTTCTACGGTGCGGTGCGCATGATTAAAGAGGTCATGCCCGACATGAAGAGGAGGCGCTCTGGACACATCCTCGTCATCAGCAGCGTGATGGGCCTGCAGGGTAAGCACTGTTGTTCACTATATTTTATTAACATTTTCTAAACTATAGCGAATAAACTGTGATTAGAGCTGGTTACCGAAACGCGGAGCCAATAGGGAACCGGTTCCAATGCACACGGTAGTAACGAGACCGAATAAGAACGAAAATTTTGGTGCCTGACTTTTTTTACCGCCCCCTGTAAAACATCTCACGGCACGAATGTTCCAATAAATATAAATGAAACATCTCCAGTTAACCAGCAGAGCATTCATTTTGTTCGTTTGTTAAATAAGAGACGATCTAGAGCTGAAATGTGTTTTTTAAATCAAATGATCGAAGTGCTGGTTGCCGCTGCGATCAGAGTGTTAAATACAGTGTTTTTGTCTTCACTCGGACGCGCGCCTCAATCCGCTGCGGAGACTCTCTTCGTTCCGGTGAAATCACAAAATATAATGCACACAAACGTGTCCCTGCTTGATATACAACCACTGATGAGCATAATCAGTTATGATGAGGAAAAAACCTGTATGAATGCGGATTAGAAGCAGAACCTCTGACACGCTTGAGGAAAGTTCAAGTTCAGCAGCTGCCAGTGTCTCTACAGCACGCAGTGTTTATCCTGCAATTTATACGCGAAAATTAGTTTTTACGCGCATATGATACGCACTTCATTGCGTGTAATACACACCACTACTGAACCTACCCTAACCAACCCATGCGTATCCTATGCACGTAAAAACTCATTTTCGCGTATAAATTACACGATAAACACACTGCGTGTTATAGAGATGCATTTAGTGTGTTCGGTTGCGACATCACAGATGATGATAACAGCAGCCGTTCCTCTTCGGCTCAGTCTAGGCCTATTTTAATGCCAACTGCAAATCTTGCATATCAAGTAGGCTTGTTTTAACAAAGTCCCAACACTTCTTTATACGCGGCTATACTGTGTGTGTTAAATATTTCTGCTCAGTGTCAGATATTTCTCTGCTTAAAGTAAAAGTCATAATAATGCGTGAAGACAAAATGTTGATCCTAACTTAAGTGTTTTACATCAGTAGCCTATTAAACGGCACAATTTTTCATTTAATCAGAAATCAGAAAATCTTTTAATATTTACGTTAATATTGTGTCCAGTTTGGCCCTGTAAATAAAAGGGTATTATTTTTTGACAAAGTGTGTGCGGTTTCGTTTTCTTAAAGGCACACCGCAGAACTTTTGGCCACTAGGGGCGCTAGACCTGTAACTTTCACGTCCAGCGCCCCTAGAGGTCACAAGCGCCGCAGCACTGTCGCAAAAGTCAAGAAGACATCCACGACCCCTCTCGCGTTTTCCTCCTCAGAAGCAGTTTTAAACGTTTCCCTTGCCTTAGCCATGGCCAGGAGTCGAGCAGGCGGAGAGATAGTAGCAAAAGCGTTCGCTCCTTGAGTATATCAGAGCTTGTGGTCACGTGACGGTCGTAAAGTGATTCGTTCTCCAGGCATTCTCCAGGTCACATGACCTGGCCAAAGACGGTGCGTCTTATCCAAACTTACATAGGCGGTATTTCAAGAGGGCAGCCCCGCTCGGAGCATTGATCGTGTCAAGCGCTGTATATTATTGGCCTGAGGAATCATTTAGGCCGTGTGTCCACCAAAGCGTTTTTAGCCAGCTGAAAACGCAAGGCACTCTGCTGAAAACGCCGAGCTGCGGGCGCTTGAGAGCGTTTTGGCAGCGCAGGGTTTTTTTTCAGTTGAGACGCATCGTTGCTATGATACAGAATATCCGTTGGTCCGTGTGGTATTAGTCCCGCCCCTCCTCCACTGTTATTGGACGGTTGGCTAAAAAGTGACAGTGATGAGCGCTGCGTTTTACCCAAAGTTGAACATTCTTCAACTCTCGGCGACCTGTAAAAAACGCTGAGCGCTCAGCACTTGAGCGTTAAATACTCGCTCAGCGCCTCGTTACACTCCTGGCGTTCTAAAAACGCGGCGTTCCCATTGACAACAATTGAAAAATAAAGCCAGCCGCGTGAAAAAACGCTTTGGTGGACACACGGCCTTAAAATAACTCGTATGCTTCAACTCTTTAGGTCACAAAGTCCGCGGTGTGTACCGGTTCAAGAGCCGTTTAAGCACCGGAACCGTTTAAAAAATACAGAGTAGGTACTGGTATCGGATAAAACCCAACCAATACCCAACCCTAACTGTGATAATGTGAGAGATGTTGAAGGTGTCTGAATAAATGTAGGTTTGACTGTATATTTCTCCTTGAAGAACAGCAGAAGATCTCTTAACTTTCATGTGGATGAAGATGATGATCTGCTGAATGACAAACATGTAGAAACATCATCAGTGTACAGAACATTCACAACACACAAGTTATAAACCCGTGGTAAGAGACGAACCTCTGTGTCGTGTGTTGCTCTTCACAGGCGTGGCGTTTAACGACGTCTACTCCGCGTCAAAGTTCGCCATAGAGGGCTTCTGTGAGAGTCTGGCCGTCCAGCTGCTCAAGTTTAACGTCACGTGAGTCTCTGCACTCTCAACACCAGCGCTTGCTTGAGCTCATTCCCACACTTCTGCACCGCATCTTCTCGTTTACACTACCTGTCGTTTGATTTTCAGTATCTAGCACTCTTTAGCGCTTTACATCAGTGATCATTAGCAGAATCACAGAAGTGCAGTGATGCTGTGTGAGAGGTCCCTCTGGTGGTGTGGAGAGGCTGTTACGGGTACAAACCCAAGACAGATCACAGATCAGGAACTAGGAGATCTGGAGTAGAGGTTCTCCAGCAGCGGGACACCAGATTACTTAAAATGAGTTACGACAAAGCATTAAAATTAGCTGACGCAACTAGAAACCAAGATATAAGCTGACCAACATTTTAATTTGTCCCTCAAATAAATGAAATTGAAGAGTCAGGTTTCCCATGCAAATTCATATTTACAACAAGGATAATTATGAATTATGTCAAGCTCTATAATGTAATCACAAATGACATGAAAAGTCATCATTAGTAATAAAGAGTGTAAACCCTGATGACTTATTACTTGTAATTGTTTAATATTACATTGTCACTCAATGTCTTCACCTTCACAGAGAATAGAGAATCATCTTCAGGGCAGCGGTTCTAGATCCTGTCATGTTCCCAAATTCCCGAGTGCCATGTTTGTAGATTTCTTGTTTATTGTCTTGTGTCATGTGTTCATTGTTAGCGTGTATATATATATAGCCCTTGTGTTTCCCTCGTTCCTTGTCAGTCGATGTTTGCAGTAGCCGGCAGATTGTGTGTGCTTTTGGTTCTCCATATCTCTCCTGGTTTCTCGCTTATGTTTGTTTGTTTGTTTTTTTTAAAAAAACCCTGCTCATCTCTGCCTGCCATCTCTGCAGCTCCTGCTTCATTGCAGATCTGAGTTGACGCCTCTTTCTCTGGATGGCGGTGTGTGTATTGATTTCCCATCTTTCTGTCTGTCTGTCAGTTTGTCAATGATCGAGCCCGGGCCCGTACACACCGAGTTTGAGATGAGGATGATCGAAGACGTTTCTAAGAAAGAGTTTGCCGGAACGGATGCCGAGACACTCCACCACTTCAGGACCTGCTACCTGACCGGCGCAGTCAACATCTTCCAAGCCCTGGGCCAGACGCCCAAGGACATCGCCAAGGTCAGAACACATGTGGATTTAGAGCTGTTCACAAGCACAATAACTAATGATAACTATAACCATACACTTTTAATATTACTCTTACTCTATAAGGGAATAGTGAAGTCCACGGAACAACTATAACAATAATGACACAGAGGAATGATATTGTTGGAATCACTTTTGGAGCGATTTCCAGCTAATGAACGATTAAAACATTGACAGCCAATCACAATCAACTCTGCTTTAAACATCTCGAGCATTTAAACGTACACTTAGATTAAACAGAACATTATCGTCAACTATACGTTATTGTTAGTTATGATATAGGTATTGTTCTTGGTGTGAAATTGAGCTTGTGAGCTCTCTTTAACGAGGTACTGAAGATTTAAATGAAAGTACTCACTCTCTGTGTCTACAGTGCACTCAGAAGGTGATCGAGTCGCCTCGTCCTCCGTTCCGCAACCTGACGAATCCTCTGTACACGCCGATCGTGGCGCTGAAGTATGCGGACGACACGGGCAGCCTGTCTGTGCACACCTTCTACCACATGCTGTATAACCTGGGAGGAGTTATGAATGTTAGCGTGGGCTTAATGAAGTGCCTGAGCTGTGGATGCATACGGAAGCGAACCATCTCACCAATCTAACACACACACACACACACACACATCTCCTGTGGATACTTACAAAGATCAACAGATGCACACTAACATGCAGTAACGTACCTGTGTGTGAACACTGTGCTTCTCTTTACAGCTGGGTTTGTATCTGGATATTTAACCAGACTACACCTTAAAGTAACACTATAGCCCCTTTCACACTGAGATTCCGTAAAATACACGGATAATGTGTCCCGGGATCGGTTGATTTTGGTTCATTCACACTGCCAGTGATTTTCCGGGATCTGTGAGTGCGTTCACACACATCCCTGTAAGATCCCGTAAAGACACGTGACGTCAGGATGAGACGAGTAACGTACGTGTCGGAAACATGTGTACACTAGCGCACCGCGTCCCGCTCCACAAGCCGGCGAGCGCTCTCAGCTTCAGCGGATCGTGAGGAGCTCCTGGTCTCGCTTCCTTCCAGTCTGCAGACATTTTTTGTTCTTTGTTGATGATGAACACTTTCTTCTAAGAGCAACAGAGTCGCACGAGCGTCATCACTACGACACACCCCATACGGCACTGATCCTGGCTTTTGTTCACACAGGCCGCGTTCCGGGACTGATCCCGGCAATGTTACTAGGTCCCCATCCCGGGATCAATTCCGGCATCAATCCCGGGACGTGTTTGCGTTCACACAGAAGCACTCTGGCAATTTCGCGGCAATGTCCCGGGATCAACGCGCTGTGTGAAAGGGGCTTATGGAACTTTTCCTCTGCGGTCGCCCTACAGGTTGGAAGCGGAATTGTCTCATTAAAACTACAGAAAATGGCCTCAAAACAAATAACGAATTCTACTGGGAAAAATACTGGGCAGACATATTCACTCCTCGTGTTTGCTGGATCACAGGTGAACCAGGGTATCAGAGCACAATATTACGCATTAACCTCTAAAATCACTATAAGAGTGTGTCTACAGTGAATGGGTGTAACTATGAATAAAATGAGCATGATCGGATATCAAATAGCATCGTTGCTGTCTCCGCATGACTCTCAGAAATCAGAGCTTTGTCAAAAGTAATATCAACTAAAATATTAAAACGTGCACATTTTCTACTATTTGATATATCTATTTAAATGTTTTAAACCTTGTATTCTGAGTGAATGAGTGTAAACTGAATGAAATGTCCTGAACTCGGGTCAGCTGAAGCGCAAGTGCATATTGAAACACAGCCTCGGCTCTCTGACAATTACAAGATATATTAAGCCATGTAATAATTATAATAAAAAAAATAATGATTTTATGAGGTGTACAAGGATGAGGTGCACAAAACTATGAAGGGAACAGAACTACATTTAAAACTAGCTACTCATGTAATTTAACATACTTTCAGAGAAACCTTTTATCTGAGTATACAGACAGAAATCCAATCATTTGTACACAGGTACAGATACAGATATTAGCTCCACTGCACAACACTATTCAGAACAGTGTGGCTGATCTATTCTAAGTTCCTCTGGATGGCAATGAATATTAAAAATGAAATCATAATGTAATTACAGTATGTCGAAGTGTCATGTTCCAATAAAGATTTGATGACTGTGTGCATGTGGATGTATAAAAGAGGATTTACAAGTGTGTGTTTGCCTGTGTTGGTATTGGAGACAGAGACACTGAGGAATCAGGAGAAACCACCAGAAAACATTATACACACCTCGGCCATGGAATAATATCCACAAAAATCTAAAACTAGACAAATTTGTGTCTATTGGTGAATGTAAATTAATTACAAAGAGAGTGGTAGCCTAATGGAGGCTTGTTATTGCTTTTTTTTAAGAGGATAATATTTCTATTCAATTGTGTACTTGTTGTATTTCACAATGTTATCTTACTGTAGGACTGCTACCGTGGCCAGGTCTCTCTTGTAAAAGAGATTTTAATCTCAATGCGACTAACTGGTAAAATGAAGGTAAATAAATAATAAGAATATGTGATAATACGAGATGACTTTAGAGGACTACTGATCTTATCGTGGGGTGTGACAGTTCATTGGTCTCTGAAATAGCGTCTTCTCATTAACTTTAAGCAGTCTCTATTACATGATTACCTACAGGACTTAAATTTATCCATAATGTATATCACATGACAACCCAGACAGCATGGTAACATTGATAATGTAGACTCAGTGTTGATTCGTCAACGCTTATTACATTGAATTAACGTTACAAACTGATGTTCTTTAGCATCACTCTTGCACCCTCAGTTATTGGTGAAGCAATGTTGAGATTTCAATGTTTATCTCAGCAATCGGCACCTTATTTTATTATCTATTCGTCTACACCTAAATGTGATGACATCACTGAATATGTTTGGACAACTTTATGAAAGTCAGTTGTTGTGAAGTAAAAGACCGTGTGGTAAATTACCTCAGAAAAGCTCCTGTCAGACTCCCTTTGCGCGCGCTCCGTGATTGACGTTTAACGGTTTCTGCTCGAGGGAGAATATTGTGTCTCGTGCGTCCATTCAAAACATGCTCTTCCATTCACACAATATTATAATTAATATTATATTGCAATATATGCAAGTTAAATATTTATACTATTTTTAAGCTTTGTATTTTCTAAACGGTACCTTATGGTTGTATTTTGATCAGTTAAAGGGTAACTAAACACTAAACCAACTTTTTTTAGTTAATGATCTGTAAGAATGGAGCTTCATAAATGCTGTTCATTGATTCGAGTACTTTTTTTAACATTTGAGTATAAAGTGTTTTATTTTTCAAATATATGGTGTAAAAACGTCTGAGTGCTGCCCTCTTCAGGTTAAACGGAATCTCCTGAAGTAAGGGTACTCTCTGACGTAGGGTACTCTCTGAAGTAGGGGTACTCTCTGACGTAGGGTACTCTGTGACGCTACTCTGCCACGCCCCTGGCAGCCCATATAGTATAAAAGCATCTGGTTCCGTCAAAACCACTGTAGCGAGTCAGGAGTTGGAAATTGGAATTACGAGTATTGAAAACGATCAGGATAGCTTATTTTAGCTTCTAGTTAGCATAGCATTTATATAGTTATTTAGATTATTTCGTGTAGCCTAGGTAGTTATTTAGCATAGTTGTTAGTAGCATAGTTAGTTAGTAGCATAGTATTGCATCAGTTAGAATAGTGTAGATTTTTAGCATTAGCTTTATCTGTGTTTAGTACAGTGGTTAGGCTGGTATAGGTGTAGTGTTGCCGGTAGCAACAGCACTGCTGGACTGCATAACTTCCCACCAGACTTGGAAATTAGCGCCAGTGTTTACATGCACTTGTGTGCCAAACGCTGCTCTTCCTGCACGGACTCCTCAACCGCCGGCGCGTTTTGCTGGATATTTTTTTTCACATAGCGGCAAAATATGCTTAACGGAGGTCAATAGTAATAATCCACTCAGATACTGGCCCCATTCTCTCTTGCGCGGCTGCTTCGCTAGCATCGTCGGATGCCGATCGCGATGCGGGAGTTAATGCGATGCGACACCGCAGTTTGAGCTCGCGGCTCGAATTGATATGGTTTTAGCTCTGTGTCCACAGACAATTCGTCCACTTCAGGGGAAGGTGGGGGAGAAAAGTCCTCGACTTCAAATGACCGCTCTGTTGCAAAGCTACTTTCGTCACTCCAGTCACTCTCTATCTTAGCGAGTCTGACAGCAGCTGTCAATCACTGCGTCACTGCGGGTCTGTCAATCACGCGCTCAGCCCCGCCCTCGGTTCGTCCGTTGGGGTCTGCCCACTTTTCCAGCATTTTTCAAATATTGCCAGTGGGTGGAGTCAGACTCTGACCAGGGGTTTAGTTACCCTTTAAAGTGCATTTTTTAAATATTGTAGCGTTTCGCTACTAGAAGTAAACAGACGGATTCTTTCTCCTTCTGAGGCTTTATTCAAGAACTGCAGGGTTACTGTTATGCATGAAGAAGAACTCTAGCTCGCTTCTCTGGCTGTTTTAAACTCTCTTCTCACTCTCACTTACCCGCCCTGAACTCTCTCTCTAGCCCCTTAACTCCGCCCCTTAAAGTGAACCAGGGAGAACCACTTCTTATTCGATTAACACTGTTGAACAACATCACATTAACTAGTGTCTTTCAGCATTTATAATGACATTACAATATGAAAACCGGGATTTTAATTTAATTGCAGTTATCTGCAACCCAATGTTTGACTGTGCACTTATAGGCGATCGATCTCTATCTGCTGAATCACTATCAAACTGTGCATCTGATAAATCCCGGAGGTTGAGTAATCCGGGCGCGTTCACGTGTGCTGATCCGCTGAAGAGACTCGCACGCAGCTCGCGCTCCGTTACTCCGCGGAAACCATGGCAACGGAGGGCCAGAAAGTAGTGCTGATCACCGGCTGCTCGTCCGGGATCGGGATGGCCATCGCCGTGCGGCTCGCGAGAGACGAGAAACAGCGGTACTACGGTAAGACACATCAATGATAATCAAAGACACACATAATACAGATCAATATCACGATTTCTGGTGAAATACCACTGTAAGTTACAGATATTACTTTAGTTTGCCAAACATTCTTAAAGGAACAACTAATGAATCAAACAAGAACCGCCTGGGTATAAATGTCACTGTTCAGAAGAATCACTTTAAGTAGGATATTACGGGATTCCCTGAGGAATGTCAATCCATGAACATCATCCCTTTAGGATTTTTGTCAGACCTGCTTTTATTAGGCATCAAACAAGTAAAAAAATTTGTAGCACTTTTTGTAGCACTTTATTTTGTAGCACTTTTTACATCATCGTTTCAAAGCAGCTTCACAACATGAAAGTAACAGAATAAATGAAGCAAACTTCATCAAAATATTTAATCAAATAAGTTAATGTAGCGTTATCCCAGCAAACACGAACGTTCCCATAACATTCCCATATGAGGAACTGAAACTTTCTCTATTGGTTCTTTTTTTTGTAACCTAAAGAGAACATACCCAGAACATGTTATTTTTATTTTATATATTTTAAGATGGTAGGCCGATAAGCTACAGAGATTTATTCTAATGCTGAAATCTATAATTTATTCATAAACATAAACTATATTTTGCAGAATTACATATCTGAAGTCTAATGCAGTTTTTAATTAAATGATCTTGGTCAAAACACATTATAATTTGCAGATAGCTAAAAATACTAAGCCACGGTTAAGCGTAGTCGTGTGAAAGAATACGTGGGTCTGTTTGTATCTTTACTGCGCCTCTGATCTGCACGTGCACTTTAACAATTAAATTATTAATAATTACATGTCATTTCGTTTTACTGGCTGACTAACATTTGTTTATGTATCTCTTTATTGAATAACTAGTTATAATTAATATATATACATGTGTAAATAGTGTGATTTCAGAGAGATTTGACATGTAATTGAAGACCGAGAAGTTCTCTTTCATCATCTCGGGTTCAAGATCCACCTACGGGCGGAAGAGCATCCGTACCTGGAGGACATATCGCCAGACGTGACAGTCTTTTATTCAGCTTAGGTTATCTGTGTTGTGCATAGTGAAGCCACCCACGCTCTTGCATTATCTCTGCTCCCGTTTACACGGCTGCCCGCTACGGAGTATGTCTTCTCTAAATCGGCTGCTTCTCCGGGAACAGCTTATTACGTGCCTGCGTGTGGTGTGCTGATCGCCGCTAAAGACCCTCACCAGTGCCGTGTTTGGTATGCTTTGGCCTCAAGCACACAGAAGAGGCTTTGGAGAATGCGGAGACACCCTAATGCTGCCTAAGAAGCTCCTGCACACCGTCTTAAAGCGGCACTCGGTAACTCTAGCCACCGCTTTGCTGATTTTCTCAACGAGCTCCCCTACAGCTGCGGTGCGTATATTTTTCACATCACTGTCGTAAAGTCACTTGCGGCGCGCCGGCGCACTCCTCCCCCTTTCTACCGCTGCTCATGTGCTTTTGTTACGGTCGGAGCCGGTGTGGTGAACAAATGAGTCCCAGACGCACCAACTTTATCGTGTGGAGCTATGTCTACCGAGGTGGGTAATACATCATACACAGTATCATAAAGCAGTTCGTGTTTCTCGCTCGTTCTCGCTCGTTCTCGCTCGTTCTCGCTTCTCACGAGACTTCCTATTTTCAACTTACCGGGACGTTAGTCCCTTGTTGCAAGGCTGGTTTTCCGCCTGGGAACGCTGGGGGGAGCGGGGAAAGTAACCATTCTCACCAGAACAGATTATTTAACCATCCAAATTATTAAGTTGAAAAAGTTACCAAGTGCACCTTTAAAGTTAGCGTGACCCAATGCGTCGAGCTTGGCCTTTCTGACTCGGATGGGGGACACAGCGACGACGATACGCTACCGGGGGGTTCCTGGGGTGGAACATCCCTCAACTGGGCTGACCAGCCAATCCTGTGGGCAACCTCCTGTTCGTCGACGCACCGGCCGGCTCAGGCGATGAAGACGACGAGGGCCTTCTCGAGGTCTCAGAGGACGAGGAGGCCATCTTGCGTTCACCATGCTTAGATAATCCGTAGCAAAGTTGCATTTCTCCAGATTGGCGTGTCCACTACACTGTGGAGATGGCATCAGCATCGTCAACTTCATCTTTGCAGCCGGCACTGACACACAAAACAGTAGTTATTAACAAAATAAACAAATAAAATGTCTCCTTACTATTTTTGACTCATTCATAATCATTACTTTTGTCAGCTCAGAATAGACAATATTACTATACATAGCCTACGTAAACACTCATTATGGTTTACTAACAAAGTTCGGGAGGAGCACGTTCAGATAAATCAACGCAAGTGGAGAGCACTCAGCAATCAGTGGTAAGAGGTGTATATACACTCAGCAGTCTCACCTCATCCCATTGACAGTTCTGCAGCATCCCTCCACCACCCCTTCTCCACGCTTCTAGTCCTAAACACTTACACAGGGGGGAGTACTCTGGGTTCGGGCCGAACTCCGAGCTCGGAGCCCTCCCTCCGGACAGCACGCCAAATACGCATTAAACTTTACCCCCTCTAATTATATGTAAGTGTGAACTCGTGAAACCCTGGTTTACATTATATATTTAAGTAATTAAATTAATATAAATGTCCGATAAGTTGACTAATGGCTTAAATGTAAAACTACCAGTCGACTAGAAAAACCTTCGTCAGGGGCAGCCCATATTTTCAAACCAGCACATCACAAAGGGCATTCTGGGTGAGCGAGCGGCCCTGAGTGGACTGAGCGAGACATCTTCAGAAAGATGCTCTTCGCTCCAGAGTTCATCATGAAACCAGCTCAGATCAGCTATAAGCAGCTCAACTGAAGACAGTAGCGTAGAGTCAGCTCAATGTTGATTTAGTCAAGTTCAATAACAGTGTTGATGTTCAATGTTGGTTCAGTTCAGTTCGATGCTGCATAAACAACAATGAAAAAGAGCTACTAGCGGAGTTTGAACGAGATCTCAGAGTACTGTGGTTCTGCTATGATTAGCATGACAAGAGTTATGAACTCATCGACTCATGGAGTCAGAGCTTCAGACTAAAAGGCTTCAGCAGCTCAATGGCTGTTTGGAGGCTGTTGAGTTTGTTTCTGAAATTAATCTGATGTTTGTGTGAGTAATAATGACAGGAACTCACCGCAGCCAATAGGAATCAGATCTGATTGATTATGGACTTGATCAATCTCTCATATTATTCACTACCTGGCCAAAATAACATATTTCCATCAAGAGTTGCATTCATTATTTTGGCCAAGACCTTGTATTGACAATGGGAGAGTTGAAGCTCTCTGTAAAGTCTGACTCATTCATTTGTGTGTGTGTGTGTTCAGTCATAGCTACGATGCGGGATCTGAAGCGGAAGGATAAGTTGGTTGAAGCGGCTGGAGACGCGTACGGACGAACTCTGTCTCTGCTCACGCTGGACGTCTGCAGTGATGAATCTGTCAAACAGTGTGTCGACAGCGTCAAAGATCGACATATAGACATACTGAGTGAGTCACACACACACACACACACACACACACACACACACACACACACACACACACACACACACAGATCTGTCTCTGCTGGCTTCTGTTCATTCGTGCTCAGGTTAAGATGATGAATCAGTTGCTCTTTAAGTCTTCAGCTTCAGCCAGAGTTCATCTGTGTGTTTGTAGTCAATAACGCTGGCGTGGGTCTGGTGGGCCGATTGAGGCTCTCAGTCTGGACGACATGAAGCAGCTGTTCGAGACCAATTTCTTTGGTGTTGTGCGCATGATTAAAGAGGTCATGCCGGACATGAAGAGGAGGCGCTCTGGACACATCCTCGTCATCAGCAGCGTGCTGGGCCTGCATGGTAAGACAGTCAGACACACACACACTCTTCTTGAAGAACAGTAGAAGAGCTCATACGTTTCATGAGGATCTGCTGAATGACAGTGGAAGTGGAAACATCAGTGACAGAAACACAAAGCAGATTTGTGTTGCTCTTCACAGGTGTGGCGTTTAACGACATCTACTCCGCATCAAAGTTCGCCACGGAGGGATTGTGTGAAGGTCTCGCCATCCAGCTGCTCAAGTTTAACGTCACGTGAGTCTTAGTGTTTGCCATTAAATATTGCCTTAAAATATTATTTTAATATATATTCCATAACTAAAAGAGCAGCTTTGTCATTAAAGCAAAAGCATCATAAATCTGTTGCCTACATGGACTTGAGAGGGTTCGTCCTGTGGTTCTAGATGTGTGCTGATGGCTCACTGCAGTCTGACGTACTTTCCCATCTCTGTGTGTCTGTCAGTGTGTCGATGATCGAGCCCGGGCCTGTGAACACAGAGTTTGAGATGAAGTTGTTGACAGACGTTTCTAAGAAAGAGTTCGCCGGTGCTGATGCTGAGACGCTCGATCACTTCAGGAACTGCTACCTGCCCACCCAAGTGAACCTCTTTCAAGGCCTGGGACAAACCCCTGAAGAAATCGCCAAGGTCAGAACGCATGTGAATTCATACCTGTTCACACCAAGAACCATAACTAGAAACAAAGCTTTAATAGTCATTACAACTCTTAAGAGAATAGCAAAGTCCACACTATTAATAAAATAACGACACACAGCAACGATTTCGCTGGAATCACTTTCAGAAAGATTTCCTTCCAGGTGATGAACGATTAAATTTGAAAAAAAATTATAATTGACAGCCAATCCAAATCCACCGACTTTAAAAAGCTCAAGCATTTATCATCTGTTTGTGTGTAGGCCAAAAATAAATATCTTTAAAGTTATCATCCATTGGTATGGACATGAATATAGGTAAGCAATAAGGTACTCGAGGCTGTGCTGTATCGTGAATAAGTCACGGCTGAAGGGCGTAGTTAGGCACGACGCAGCGGAGTAACCCCTTCAGCCGTGACTTATTCACGATACAGCACAGCCTCGAGTACCTTATTGCTTTTATGAAACGATTACCACACAACACAACTATTAAAGCCGTAAAATATGTATCTATGCAACTTTCATGAAGTAAAATCACTAAAAGCCTTCCTTCCGCTGGAAGAAATAGTCCCTGACTGTAAACAGCAACAGAAGTTACATACATTATTCCGCCAATAGATGGAGACAAAGACTGTCTTTATGAGTGAGTCAGTCAGTAGAGAAGACTTTTACATTGAAAAGACTCAAACTTGTGATGATGGGCTTGGAAAACCCCTTAACTGTTAAAAGGACATGATATCGCAGCGGACATTCAAACAGATTTTTTTATTATGAATATATAGGACTGACCTGAAGGAAAATGCTATATCTACTGTAAATGCAGGAACACTCGCTTACTCGATCTCTCACAATACTCTACTATAGCTTCAGTGAACAATATCGATGAGATCAAACATGTGTTTAAGTTGCTAAGAGCGGTTGCTAGAGGTGTGGTGTAGTGATACATAGAACAGTTGGGTGAAGCGGTCATAGCCGTGTTTTATCGTGAATAAAACACAGCTATTGACCAATCAGAATCAAGGATTGGAACTAACCGTTTTATAATGATCATTATAGTGATCAACCATTCTTATGGACTTGAATATAGCTATCGTTATAGTTATCGTCCACTGGTTTGGGGACCAAAAGTAGTTATCTTTACAAATATCGTCCGTTTGTGTGGACGTTAATTTAGTTATCGTTATAGTTTTCCTCTGGTATGAACTTGAATATAGTTATCATTACAGATATTATTATAGTTATCTTGCATTAGTTTGGATATCTGATATGTAATACAATGACTAAATAATGAAAAAGCTCATCTTGAACAGGCTAAGGAGGATTGAAACTCTCTCTGTGTCTGCAGTGCACTCAGAAGGTGATCGAGTCGCCTCGTCCTCCGTTCCGTAACCTGACGAATCCTCTGTACACGCCGATCGTGGCGCTGAAGTATGCGGACGAGACGCGCAGCCTGTCTGTGCACACCTTCTACCACATGCTGTATAACCTGGGAGGAGTTATGAATGTTAGCGTGAGAATCATGAAGTTCCTGAACTGTGGATGGTTACGGAGACGAACCATCTCACCAATCTAACACACACACACACACACACATCTCCTGTGGAGATCAATCGTCTCGTCTAACAGATGCACACTAACATGAAGTAATGTACGTGTGTGTGAACACTGTGCTTCTCTTTACAGCTGGGTTCTACAGTATCTGGATATTTGTAGCTAAACTGAATTTACACCTAAAGTAATAATGATGCACTCCAAATAATTAATGGTTAAACACTCAAACTCTCTCACAAACACTCAAACTCTCTCTCTCAAACTTGCGCACACTAAAACAGATGATGTCTGTTTTTAACTCTGAAATCTTTTTATTTTATTTATCTTTGTACAGATTAAATTGTAAACATACAAATATTGTTACAGAAGTGTTTATTCATTTTAACCAGTGGTGGATTAAAGTACCCTGGGCAAAATTACATAAAAATGAAATGTGCTTCATGTGATAATTTACATTAATTGTTAGTATTATAATTGTACTAAATTCAAAATTAATTCATATTTATAAACTTCTCTGATAACAGAAGGTTACATCAACAAGGCATTTTCCTTTCGGTTGAAGGGACAAGAGGACACAACACCGCACAGCCCACTCCTAGAATCTGGGGACAGATCATGCGTACACTGATTCATGTGGGGAAAATAAAAAAAACGTTCAACAAAATATTCAGGGAATTTAGAACATTCTGATGAAAGGGTATATATAGGTCATGGCTGGAAAGATGTTTGAGAATGCATAGCTTGTCTAACCGGAGAAAACATATTTGCCCCCCTGTACGTGGTGCCCCTGGGCACTTGCCCAAATGCCCATATGGTTAATCCACCTAAACCTTTGAGTAACTCACATAAGCTGTTCAGATTCAGATATTATATAAAGTATAAATTGTGTATTTTTATTATTAAACATTCAGAACAGAATGTGTGTCTAGATTTCTAACTTCTGTATAAAAAAACAAAAAAAACAAATTAAACATGAATTTATACAAATGTAAATCTGTGATCTGATGACTATGTGCATGTGGATGTTAGTAAGAGGATTTTCCAATGTGTGTGTGTGTGTGTGTATCTGTTGTTTAATCTGACACAGAGACACTGAGGAATCATAATCAAGCCTACATACAGCATAGACTGGTTCATGTGGTGCTGAGTGTGTGTGAGTGAGTGAGTGAGTGTGTGTGTGTGTGTCAGAGACACTGTAGAAGGGCAGCCGACACGTCCACATACACTCCTACTCTATTAGAGGTTGAACAGACGGCAGGTATATCAGTGTAGTAATTATAATGCAGACAGTGAATATGTCAACAGAGCAGAACAGACTCCAGGTTTTGTAATTGGATCCAAACTTACGGTCCCTCCCTCCTTTCCTGCTGATTCCTTTATAGGTCACTGATATTTCAACCCATCCGTCCCATTCAGCCTCCCAGCAACTCATCAAATCTCTCTGGATGATCAGGATATGGCTCATGCTATTCCACACGAATCAAGTAGTAGTAGTAGTCCTTTATTGTCATTGTAACCTGTACAACGAAATTTTTTTTACGAAAAACGGAAAAATTTTTAAAAGTGCCAAACAGTTAGTGCATCAGTAAATCAATATCAATAAAAAAAAATAAAAAAAATCCTCCCCCTCTTATTGGAGATACACACACATAACACCATTCATTCTGTCATAGTTATTGCACAATCTAACTATATAGTATTGTTTTATGAATGTTTTTTTTATGGCATTAAGGGTGGTTATTGCTGTTGGATAACAACTGTTTTTAAGTCTGTTTGTTCTTGATTTGATTGTCCTGTATCGTCTGCCTGATGGCAACAGTTCAAACAAGGAGTGGCCGGGATGGAAAGTGTCTCTGATAATGCTCTGAGCTTTTTTGGCACAGCGAGCACTGTGAAGGTCAACCATTGTAGGGAGAGGGCAACCGACTATCTTCTCTGCCGTGTTAATGACCCGTTGGAAAGCCTTTTTCTGGACTACTGTGCAGCTGCTAAACCACACACATAGGCAATATGTTAAGATAGATTCTATGGAGCACCTGTAAAAGGATAAGAGCAGTCTCTGAGTGATGTCGTTTCTCCTGAGGACCCTCAGGAAGTGTAGACGTTGTTGGGCCTTTTTTCAGCACCTTCACACTGTTTATGCTCCATGTCAGACCCTCCTCAATGTACACACCCAGAAAACGGAAGTCCGACACCTGCTCCACTCGATCCCCCGCTGATGATGAGTGGTGCGATGTCAGTCTTTTCCTTCCTGTAATCAATCACCAGCTCCTTGGTCTTCACAGT